>JAGXCT010036318.1:29985-48465 GCA_022495035.1 Philopotamus ludificatus | reverse complement strand
CCAATACGTCTGGCCCACGGAGTGGAAAAGGTTAAAGATTAAAAACACAGTTAATCAATATTGTAAAGAGTTTGAAAACATTTACAATTTTAATCATTATTATTAATCTTAGACTAAGGTCCAGGACAACCAAAATTTCCGCAGAATTATTACCGGGATATAAGTGTTGTGTTACTTCCTCCAAATACTAACTGCCTCATACATTTCATGGATCAAACAGTGATAGCTACGTTTTAACAGTATATTAATTACTATTATAAATAAATGTAATCATCGATAAATATTTTTTTTAAAACCTAATTTTTTTAAGGTTTGAACATCATTGAAATCATAAAATTATTAAATCAATTGATGTATGATTTTGACACCATGACACATGACACATGGTATTCTGAAAAGTGTATCAATATAATTTCAAATCTACAAAAACAAAAGACAGATTGCAATTGAAGAATTTCTGTAAAAAAATTAAGTTATAAATGCATGTGCATCATTTTCATATATATATATTGGGTTACTGTTATTATAATTGGGTGATCAAGATTTTTTTTGTTAGTAACTTTCGTTAATTTTTTCATATGTTTATGTATACCTTGTTTTATTAATTTAAGTTTAGAAATATAAGTTATTTTTACAATTTTACTCAAAACTTCGCTTATTTTTGTACCGATTGAGCGGAATCTTCTGTATTGTATAAATACCGCATCGTAATATTAAAGTATGTTCATCCTAGATGCCATGTGTATAATGTTGAAAATTAATATCCATATTCAATAACGAAAGAGTATTGTATGTAAATGCGACATTGAAAGATATCGGTAAATATTAAAATCTTGAAATATTGATGACATTGTGTCATATAATCATACAGCAGCTGTCAAAAGATAAACCATGATGAAGATGAAGTTTCACATGAAAAATTCATTATAAATCGTTAAATAAAACTATATATTTTTAAGACTGTGAAAAAGAATTGTGTGATGAATAATAATTCCGGATAAAAGGAACTGGAAATCCCCGTGAATCACGTTTCGCAAAAAGGATAATATAACACCAGCTGTCGAGGAATAGATCGTGATTTTTTTCCATTTTTATTCCTAGACAGCAGTGATTTATTTCCTAAATCTGTCGTTTGAGATCAGATACAAAATTAAAATGATATTAATACATTAAATATGAAAACGGTGAACGAAATGAGATTTGATGATTATAAAATCCATCCGTGGAATACAACTTTTAAAGCTATCGCGTAACATATAATCTTATTAAAAACACGAAGCTCCAAAAGTTAATCGGATTTAAAAGTAATAATGCAACGTCAAACAAACCATTGATTCTATGAGGATTTAAAATTAATTTTGTATAATTATATATAAAGAAATTATTTTACAACAATGTTTTAACGGATAATTGATGAGCTACCAAAATATTAAAGCCTATGCTAATCTGTTTAGTAAATGCGATATTTGAATTTCCATTTAAATGCAAATTTTCGACCATCTCAGCAATATTAAATGGAATTAGCGCGAAGGAGTTTCGTGGAAGAGCGCAATGATTAAAGTAGAGACAAGAGCGTCAATTTAAATTGCCGTTTTATTTTCATATTTATGCAAAACAAAATGAAAATGTACAGAGATACACTTATGTGACTGCATATACACGGATATTTTATATAATTTCGATTAATATGGTATTATTATAATTCATATAATGCAGGTAAAACGGAATGTTTCGAATTATCTATAAAATTTTCTATGATTGCATTCATTCATGCAATTTTAATGTTGAAAATACGCATCGCATAGGCCTGTTATAATGACAACGGATAATGTATTGCGCGGTTAATTGCAGTTTTGGATATACATAATCGAACAACGTGTTAGGGTTCACAAAATAATTAATTGAACAATGAAAATTCCGAAAGGGGTAGGTGGTGGATCATTCGAGTGGAATGGTATGGAGTGAATTTTCAACGCCCGCAATTCAATGGACAAAATTAGACCCGCGTATAAATCAAAAATATAACGCGCATATATGCGCCAATACATGGTGTTTGACGCATTGCATCGTTTATGTTGTCAAACATTTTTATCGATATCGCCATGTATACATGCCAGATACGTGAGAGCACAAATAGGCTTCACATGTGTACACTCGCCATAGCCATTAATTTCCCCCGAGCACCGGAGCGCCAAACCGTATCAAAGACACAAATTATTTATGCTCTGTCCGTAAATAAAACTAGGCCCGCTAGGGGAAAATGCAAATTAAAACAGGGAAATTCTACAAAAAAAAGTTTTAACGAACATCTGGTATGGCTGACCGACCGAACAGATCCGAGCGATCGGTGACGACTTTTTCGCATACAAAATTCATTGCGATTGGTCGGCGGCCACACGTGCTCCACTGTGTGCAAATTAAAATCCTACGGGGACGTTAAACGTATGTATTTTATGCATGTACACGGATAAATATACAAAGGTACGAGTCCTACTTTGCGTCGGACTACCGGCAGACACGCCAGCTTTCAAGAGATACAGACTCGTACGAAAATGTATTGGGGAATGTTTGCACAATACTTGACAGTTGTTTCAATCAGCGAAACGCAAACAAGTGGTTAAACCGCTTCAACATTGATTGCACTAAACTGATAATTGAGAATATATCAGGAGACGACACAATATTAACATAACTATATATTTTTCAATTAATCTAGAACGGGGTAGGAACCTTAGAGCCATCCAGGTAAACATGAAAATCCAATTAATAAATTATACAAAATATTATTCAAGCAAATGTATTTTAACGAGGAAAAAATAACACTAACGACACGTCTAATTTGTGATTATGTAATGAAGCCTTAAAATTGTTATTAGTGTTCTGTATTGTAGATTATTATTAGGAAATCTGGTATCCACCTTATTTTTCATATCCATAACAGTTTTTTCACGTCAAATGCACCTTTCTTCAAATCAAATGCACCTTTTTATAAATCAAAAGCACCTTTTTATAAATCAAATGCACCTTTTTATAAATCAAAAGCACCTTTTTATAAATCAAATGCACCTTTTTACAAATCACATGCACCTTTTTAAAAATCAAATGCACCTTATTAAAAATTTAATAAAACATTTAAATACATTTTCCCACTAATTACGTTTTTTTTTCAGTTCCTTCAAATATATAAAAAAACGCGTTCCATTGTATTTATGGATTACCCCGAATTTACGTTTTCCCAAAATTACGTTTTTTTCAGTTCAACTAAAAGTACCAAAAAACGCGTTCCATATATTTGTAGAACCCGAATTTTTGTTTTCCACAAATTACGTTTTTTTTCAGTTCCTTCAAAAAAATGTAATAAACGCGTTTGCTGTATTTATGGAGTACCCCAGATTTACGTTTTCCGCTAATTACGTTTTAACGGGTTCAGCTAAAACGTAAACAAACGGGTTCCAAAGTATTTAATACCCCGAATCTAACCCCGAATTTAAGTTTTCCCGCTAATTACGTTTTTATACCAGTTTCGTCAAAACCGTAAAAAGCGAGTTCCAATATATTTAGTACCCCGAAATTACGTTTCCCGCTAATTACGTTTTTTTTGTCAGTTCCTTTAAAACGTAGAACAGAGTTCCACTATATTTAATTACCGCGATTCAATCCAGATTTACATTTTCCACTTGTACGTTTTATTAGCAGTATAAATTTGAAAAATCACTTTCTGGACGTTCGGAACATCGTACCGGATGCGAGTGAGAAAAAACATCGTTGAAAACCAGGAACTGAAAGAAAAAGGTAATTAGCGGGAAAACGTAAACTCGGGAGTTAGATCGAAATTCTCTCTGAAACCCGTTTTACATTTGAAAGAACTGACAAAAAAAACGTAATTGAATCAGGAAAACAGCAAGTCGAGACTAATACTATGGAGACACGTTTTCACGTTTTGAAGAGCGAAATAACGTAGTGTAAATTCGGGTTCTCCATAAATACAGTGGAACGCGTTTTTTACATTTTTGAAGGAACTGAAAAAAACGTAATTTGTGGGAAAACGTAAATTCGGGGTTCTCCATAAATACAGTGGAACGCGTTTTTTACATTTTTGAAGGAACTGAAAAAAAACGTAATTTGTGGGAAAACGTAAATTCGGGGTTCTCCATAAATACAGTGGAACGCGTTTTTTACATTTTTGAAGGAACTGAAAAAAAACGTAATTTGTGGGAAAACGTAAATTCGGGGTTCTCCATAAATACAGTGGAACGCGTTTTTTTACATTTTTGAAGGAACTGAAAAAAACGTAATTTGTGGGAAAATGTATTTAAATGTTTTATTAAATTTTTACTAAGGTGCATTTGATTTTTAAAAAGGTGCATTTGATTTGTAAAAAGGTGTATTTGATTTATAAAAAGGTGCTTTTGATTTATAAAAAGGTGCATTTGATTTATAAAAAGGTGCTTTTGATTTATAAAAAGGTGCATTTGATTTGAAGAAAGGTGCATTTGACGTGAAAAAACTGTATCATTGTTGTTTCCTAAGTCGTTTATAAATTATTTCGATATTCAAGTATACAAATCTGCAGGTCCCGTTGGAATTTTATAGCTTGTTCTATGTTGGAATCATAACCGAGAAAATGCTGCTCTCTTGGCAAATTACAACCCCCGGGGAATTAAATAAGCTATTACTTGATAACCTTCGCCATTTTCTTTACATTTTTGCCTGATATAAAACTATACCCTTTTGCGCCAATAAACAGCGAAACGTAACAATGCGCGTAATGATGAACTCTTCATCAATATCTTAAATTATTCTGAGAATAAAAATAGTTATTCATGATACGCTTCATGATTTGATTAATATTTGGATTTTTTAACTAAGAGTATACGTTTCACTTGTACTTGAGCGAGAAAAAACATCGCGCCCGTAGCAACAGAAGCGAATATTGTTTTTTTTTGCAATTGCAGACAATATAGGCCAATGATTATTATAATATTTATTCTTTAAACTTATTTTAGACAAATACAAAAAGTTTGTGACATGTAGGAGTTATTCGATAAAAATTGAAAACTCGGGGTCCCAAATATCGGCACGGCTAGGTTAATATAACCCTACCCCCTTTGGTCGAAACTATTTTTAATCGAGACTAAGACCCACTCTCATTGATTTTTTTAAAAAACAAATTTATAAAAAAAAATATTAGGTTAATAAATGAGAAGCGTCCATTGATTTGGACCCGATTGATTAATTTTTTTATTACTTTATTATTTAATAAAAATATATAGTTCATTATATTTGCTGAAAAATCTTCAGAACGAATACGTTTGCTCGTCATAAATATGTGGAAAAGGTTACTCTTTGGATTTAAAAATGAAAGAGAAGAAGATAATCAATCCTTAGCTAAGATTTTAACAATCAAGATTATGAATCAAGCCTTCGTGCAATTACTAATAGTTTAATCATTATGAAGGGGAGGTCGTATACCGCTAATTACGCAGAGCAATAAAAAATTGTTATAGAACATTGTAACAGAAAAATTGTCGTATTTACATAACTATCTATCGATGAACATATTTATAAAAAAAATCACGCTAAAATGCATTTTTTTAAATTGCTCTAATTTCGTACATTAATTTTTCGCATCGATTTTCACGAACCAATCTTTTATGTATGAAAGTCAAGGACAGCTACTTTTCATGCATGTATTGGCTTTATAAAATACTAATGAGTACAAGGTTTGATTAAAAATATTTCAGAAAGTCACAGTTGTTAGTACACTTGTCCTTGACGTATCTTGACATTGATAGTCATATTGGATGTTTACTTTATAGTTAGCTGTCGAAAAGGTTTTACGTGTATTGCTGTGTTCAATAATTTTTTATTTGTGAAAAACAAGTAAAAATAATAAAGATAATTTATGAATATTTATCGAGAAAATAAACTGAAAATGTTGATCTGCATCATCTGCATGCTGCATCAAATATTCAAATGTATTCAAAGTAGGTCCTCAAATAAAAATGTGGTTAAATTAATAATAAACAATTCATAATTATATTTATATTTAAAAGGATTTTTTTTTTGTACCCAGGATGAAGCTGTGTCAGACCGGTCCGACACAGTTCCATCCCTTTGCCATCCACCCACACCGCATATACCGGCTTGGGGCCGGTTCAATCAGAGATACAACAAAGTAGTTTTTCTTGAAACGCGTGAAGTTAAAATATAATGCTAGTCTTTTTTAAGAAAGGGGAGAAGGGAGAGGGATTAAAAGGATTGCAAAAAAATGCTGTTGAACATTTTGGAAATAAAATTCTTCATTTATTTTTAAAATAACATTGTAGGGATGGAGGAAAAGTTATAGCCATGAACCTTACTAACTGTATTCTTGCGGTGATATATATTGGGATAAAGCAACAACATGGGCTCTCCTGACATTTTCGTGAAAATGAAATTTTCAATGCTCACTGAGTGTAAATATATACCCGGTCAAGGACATTTCCTTGCGTCAATTTGTATGGAGGAAAATATTACAATGTTAATATGAGAATAGCGTTACAAATAAAACGAAACTATTAATTACAAATTGTATCAAGTACATTAAGGAAGGTTTCGTATTTGCATATTTTTTTAACCTGTTTTTAAAGCTAAATTCGGGTCAAACAGCTGTAGAGATTATATCTGGCACAACCGAAAGCGCGTAGGTTATTTTGGGCGTAGCGGCAATACTGCAGTATCACGAAGTATAAAAAAAATGTATATATATAATAGAGTCAGTTTCTGAAGAAGCCGAAGTATAAGGCAAAAGAAACATCATCCGATTGGGATAATCGATTATACAAATAGTCGGCAGACAAGAATCTGGTATGCGATAATGTGTCGTCCCAGTGATCGATGAAGGTAGTGGTGACGATGTCTTTTTCCACCGAAAACACGAACCCTTCTGGTGCAATTATGTTGATTTGCGGTCGACAAATTGATTATAGTCTGCCGCCGTCAGAATAAGTTTGAAAAGTTTATATGATGCTATATAAATAACATAATAAAATCTGGAATAATTATTAACATACTATAAAAAAAGTCATTTTATTACTTCACCGTGTGTACATAAATATAATGATGGTATAATTAAGTAAAATCCGAAATGGACACAACGCATAATTCAGAATTGATTACACAAAATGAACTACAACTTCGACCTCGATGGATGTGACAGAAGAATCAGCGGATCTGGGTTGATAGCTCTGATTAATGTCTTTTGAAGATGTATTCCAATCTTGCAACAGATCGATGCATTATTTCTCGTCAGTGCGCAAAGGTCGAACAGTGTACGGATCCGATGCATATCTGCATCTCTACAAAAAGGTCAGAGCTGTCAGTAATTTTGCGAATACACGACAGACCTTTACATGTACGATATTTTTTTTTTCAATTTAAATATTTAAAAAAAATTCAGAGCTGTAAAATGTAAAAATGTTCGACACTGATGACTCGAATCACAACCCACCAAATGAACAAATAAGGCAATTTTGGAATATGCGGAGAAAAAATTATGGAAAATTATTAATTGCATGCTATTATTTAAATATTTTCAAGTGACCTTGTTAATACATTTAATTATTAATAATTTATACCACATTTTTTTAAACTTTGCCATTAAAATATATGGCCAATCGGTAAAATAACCACACAATGCAAGGCCAAGTATTCAAAAAGATACTCGAGAGGCGTGTGAAACATTATTTAATTGTGCCAAGGTGAGAAAAATTCAAGCTTATATGCTTGTTACTAGCAAATAAGTTCGTATTTAAAATATTCCAAAATTTTTTTTATATAAATATTTTTCCCAGTATATAAATTTTACCTCGAAATGAATGAATCACCTATTCTTAATATCGTAGATGATTGAATCTTGCATATACATCCGATCAAATTGCTGAATTAATCATAAACTAAATTCATACTGTATGTTTTAAAAGGAGGATATGGAGGATATAATCGACATAAACGCGCTGTTCTGCGGAGAGGAAAGCGGTTAAATAATGATCCGCACCATCGTATTAATTAAAACTTTGTAATTATAATTGGGCAGGGTAAAAGACATTTGGGTTGACCAGCAAGCATTTGTGCTAATTGAAAACAGTTGTCGAGGGATGAAAAAGCGATTATTTCGTTATTTTTTTATAACAAACGAGCCAAAGTTAGCCGGGAGAAATTTTAGCATTGCTTGATTATTATACAACGTAAATTAAAATACGATAAATATAGATTATGGTTTTGAGAAGGATGTAAGAATACGTGTTATAGTTATCGGTTCGAATAATTCATCTGCGAGTTGATTGATGCAAATCCCACACAGATTTACACTATTCAGTAGCCGGGAATAAAGGAAATTAACACGCAGCGAATCACTTGACCGAATTTTGCCGACGACAAAGGAGTTCGTAGGATGTAAATTTAAGTTGCAGTCAACACGAAATCTTTTACCAGGATAATCGTATTACTACAATGACAAAAGATTTTGTTCCAGTCGAAAGCACAATGACAATAGTGCGAGAGATCCCCACGGCAAGTATGGAAACCTTTGTTCGGACAAATGCGTCGCTTTGGCGACGCAAAAGACGAGCACATTCTTGGAAAAAAATAAGTTAAGTGTAAAATATTATAATATTTACCGACATCGACATCTCGGAGAAAGCAATTGTTATTTTAAAGGCAGTGAGCTTGGTGGATAACATGACTGGTTCAGAGAAATCAGTATAAAGTAATTATTACCCGCAAGCACATTCGTGCATCTCGATTCGAGCACATAATTTGGGTAAACCTCGATAAACGCGTTTTAGTGAGGTCGTGGAAAAGGGTTTTTAATGAATATCATAAATATAGTACACTCTCGATTATCCAGGCTAATGGAGGAAAAGGGCATGGATAATCCGCACTATTACTATTATTTATTTTAAAATACAATCGTATATATATTTCTAAAGAACTCTTATTTTAATGCTGTTTTTAGTCGATTTCCTTGTTTTTGATAAGAATAATCTTTTAACAATTGTCTAATATCAGTTTGTTTTTTCATAAAAGCTGTATTTTAATCCCCATTGATGGATGTACTCCAATAAAGTGTCAACAAAAATCAGTGCCATGCTATGACCAATATGATTGATAATTTGGTCTACTTCAATGCATTCCTTTTCTTTTTCTCTCTTGGTAGACTGAGATTGAAAATAATATCGGCATCACTCATTAGTTAAAAAAAAACCCGGATCGCATGAATCCATTTCCAAAGCTTTTGCTTTTAATGTGCTTTTATTTGGATAGGAAGGTTTATGTAATAACACCACTATTTTCTGTGAAAAATCTTAAATTTCAATAAATCTCTTTACTTTTGGAATC
The DNA here is from genome assembly GCA_022495035.1 of Philopotamus ludificatus. Classification (NCBI taxonomy): domain Eukaryota; kingdom Metazoa; phylum Arthropoda; class Insecta; order Trichoptera; family Philopotamidae; genus Philopotamus; species Philopotamus ludificatus. The sequence goes on along the minus strand of JAGXCT010036318.1, from coordinate 39,084 downwards.
CAATTAGTTTATAACCTATTTTTAACCGATCCATCATGCGGCTCGAAAACAACCCAGTATTTCGAAGGGAGTCTATTTATAATGGAAAATAGACCCAGACATTTCAAGTTAAGATATTGAGGAATTCTTCATCAATATATATAAAAAATATAATAATAATTTACATTTAAAAAAAGGATTATTTTATAAATAAAAATAGTTATTCACTATACGCTTTATAAGTTGGTTGTTTTTATAACTAATAGTATACGTTCCACTCGCACTTGGCACATCGTACTGGATGCGAGCGCAAAAAAGACATCACGCCCGTGGTGGCAATAGTAGTGAATTTTGTTGTTTTTATTTTTTTGCAATTCCAGACCATAATAGTTTAAGGTTTATTTAAAATATTTATTAAACTTTATGAACAAATACAAAAAGTTTATGACATGTACGATTTATATTAAGAGTTATTCGAGAAAAATAAAAAAAATTGGGGTCCGTAATAGACCCCATCGGCACGGCTAGGTTAAAGATCCTTCTGTACATCCATGCCGCTTTCATAATAGTAATCAATAGGAAGAAATTAATTACTTTTGTTCCAAAAATTCAAGAGTTTCAATAATTATCTTGGTTTATTTAGCTTTTTAATTCACCGAAAGTTTTCGACTGTAATACGTCTTTAGAAATATGCGTATTTAGAAGAAGAAATATTTTTTTAAAATATTAATCGAGTTCATGCACCGGAAAATCCCGCACACTGGTAATCAGGAGTATACTATCTATGTATATTAGTAATAAAAATATGTTATTATTTATCTTAGGAAATTATTTGCGTATGTCATAAATATGTATATGAAGAGATGGTTGCATGTTGATTTATATAAAAACCCTTCTGACATGTGTAGCGATTAATCAATGCAATCAATTCAACAGTGTGCATTTAATATATTCAATGGGAACGAACGCAAAAGTGCAAAACAACATCCGTCCATCCATCAAACATGAAATTCAAATTTCAGGTCATAAATTGAATGATGTGTACTGCGTACCGACTACTACAACTGAATAAAACGAGGAGATACAGCGAGTCAGCCGAACAAAAGGCTAAATAATAACATTCATTTGCATATCCTCGAGATGGAGAAGAGATACCTTAACCAGTTTCATGGACCGCTTTAATTACATTCATTTAGCGTTCTTTGCATACCCCGGGAATAAGGGGAGAAATCATTAGGCAAATGGAGTTTCTTCCCTTTCGTCTTTTAATGGAAAGATGCAAATGGCCTGTCTGTACTCGTTTGGAACCAAGTCAGAATATGGGTCACCATCCTAGGTTTGTTTAATACAGCGTCCGTATCCAATGCAGCTATGCTTCTAGATTAAATTACTCACATTAAAAATACGTAATATGCAATCACCGATTGCAAATTGCAAATCGAGACAGTACAAAAACAAACACTAATTAATATATTGCGCCACTTCCTGAATTGATAATATTATCGCCACAATATAAATGCATTATTATTATGTAAAAATATAAATATGTACTATCAGACAAAAGTATTTATCGTTATTGCAATAATAATACATAATTTGCACAAGATCTTGAAATCATTTTTTAAATGGCAAATAGAATGTTCAGCTGTGTACAATATTTCCACCAATTTAATTATCCAATTGGTGCGAGCACTATCGAGTGAAGCAATTATTCGGCAATCAGCGATAATTGCATAAATTCGCGTATCTGTTATTATCGCATAATCGGTAAATACGCACAATGTATATGTATGCATATACAACGAATACAAATTTTGAATAGATATGACAAATATTCAAACAATTACCGAGCGATATGCGGTTGCCACCCACATCACTAATAATCTCAATTAGTTTTTACCTTTTTTCTCTAATAATTAATGAGTAAATTCATATCGTACCTTTGGATCAAAATTGAAGGTGCACTCGGGCCTAACAGGACAGTCCAGACCACACTTGCAAGTGCCGGCCGCCTGTAGGTACTCGCGCACCTGGTCCAGAGTGCACAGCGCAGCTCCGCTCGGGCTGAAACAACAAATAAACCACATTAAACAACCTGTCTTGCGAGGGTTAAATGCGTGTAAGCGCATTCCATATTGATAAAGTAACAAGGTGAGCCGCTTTTTAATCCATTTCGGGTAAATTCAATACTAAATGCGGCGCAAGCTTCGAATTAACGTCCTCAACCCATTCACTGCCGTTTTTAAAAAATACAAAAGCACTCGCAGGATATGCATACCTAATGCGTGTAAGCGCATACGATCCACCGGTTACTGCAGGATTACAAAAGATCCCGGAAACGATCGCCATTGAATCGTGAACGTAGTGGACCAGTCGCTTTTATATGCAGATCGATCGCCAAAGAATAGGGCTTAACGCGAACAAAAAGGGAAAACAAAAGGTTCAAAGCCGTCGTGCATCGTGGTCTGATTCGTTTTGATGTAGTGTGTGTCACCGCATTCATATATTTTTAGTAATTGATGAAGGGGGATATTTTTATATGATATGCACTTAACTCTTTTTTACACGGTTTTGAATAACACGATCCATTAAAAATAAGCAATACTATATTTTTACGAAAACAAATATTCAGTGGCGGCTCGTGGGTAAAATATTTGGGAAAAATATGGACGATGCGGGACTATGAATCGCAGCGCAACACACGAGAAACTCCCCTACCCCGCTACCGCCCCGCATCCATCTAATACACGACACTGGTAGTGCTGACGATCAGACAGCGTTCTTTTTCTACCCCGCGCAGCGTTATTTATATAATCAATGGACACTTATATTAATATATAAAAATATATTTTCTCCCAACTTGCTTAGGGCTGCTGCAGCTCCGCAGTATATATGGACGAGCTGCCCCTGCGAATATTTATAAATACGAATTATTTATTTTTGGTTCCCAGAAACAAAATATTTTATATCTATTTTAAATTTGGGGCGTTGTTACATCTCCGCGTTCATTGGTGCAAAGCGGCATAATTTCATGGCACAACAGCCAATAACCAATGGGTAAAAAAGAAAATAAAATGATTAATTTATTAACTAACAGCTGGTTTAATTCACTAGGGATTGCAATTTGCTATTGCTATAATTGCTAAGAATATATGGAACATAATTTTCTCAATTATCACAACCTAGAATGAGCTTTGAAATATCAATGGGAACGGCAGATTTGTATGGCTGGATATCAAGAAATATATAAACAACTTCTGAAACAAAATACAAAACAAAAGTGGATAACAGATGTCCTAATAATAAGAAATTTTACGACACGGGCAACAACAAACAAAAAAGCTTGATTAGTTACTAACCCATTAGACGTGTCTTTAGTATTATTTTTTTCTTAATTAAAATACATGAATGAATAATATTTGTTTAATTTAGATAATGGGAGATAATGGTTTCATTGCTCATTCTACGCGGTTTTCTATACCACATTGTTGTTTGTTTTTGAGAAAACACGGCTCTTTTGATTTAGGGAATTTACCTTCAATTTTCAATTTTTCATCACTTTTTACACGGTTTTTGGTGGAACGCATATACCATGTAAATAAAGAGTTGAGCGTACATATATAACTCGTGGCTATTCCAATATAAATAAAACGAAGATAATTTCCTGAAAAGTGCACGCTGTCCATTCCGACACAATTTATTAGCATTGATAGTTTGAACCCGCCGACCCGCGAGAAAGCAAATGGTTCATTCGTCTTGTCGTGTCTTAAAAAGGCCCGTGTAATAAATCAGAGAAATCGTGAATGTAAATGTCATTAAAAATATACGTACGTATGTACCGTGGAACGTGATAGGTGCGGTGTGGTGCACTTCCAAAGACGACGGAGCGTTTAGTTTAGAAAGTAACCGTTTTGAGGTGATTTAACAATACGTGATATATAAAACAATAAACGATTTAACGTCTGTATTAAATAAATCATTTATTTTAATGTCAAATAAATATATTAATTAATAATAATCCATATTAAGAAAAAGAAAATCAAGACTTTCCGATAAATTCTTTAAAACACGATCCCTAATTACACGGCCAAAGTATCGAATAATGATATTACGATTTTTAATGGCTGTAAAGTTGAGGACTCAATCTGCCATCCCTGCCTACCGCAATGGTGACAATATGGTAAAAGGAGATGCCGCGTTCGTTGTCGCACTACGAAAATAAAAAAATATTGCAAAAAGCTTATTTTTCTAGATTTTATTCACAAAAAAGGACTAAGAATATATTCCGCAATTTTGCATGAGTTTCAAACCCATAATAACGCGGGACCTACATTACAAATATGATTTTTTCGCGATATATTAAACTGCACGAGTACTCTTGTTGATTGACGGGTATTTCCATATTCATGTTTTTTTTATATTATCTTAATATAATCTTGAAAAGATTGCCACGTTCGAAACAAAAGGAAAGTGTGTCAAAATATCTTCGGACCCACGAGGTTAGACCGATGAAACCTGCAGAATGAAATTTTGAACTAGAAAATCTAGTTAAACTGGAAACAACTGTAAGATTCTGTAGGTCTTGACGATTAACACGGCCAAGGCACGTTGCATGAATTAGGCAGAGTTGCAGTCAAAACGTTTGGACGCCTAAGATATTAAGCATGGAGGTGGAACGTATTGAAGAAAACTAGACAAGGACTGGTAGCATTTAAGGATGCTAGAGGAGGAGGAGGTTAGGTCTCAACTAGGATATTTATTTATTTTGACTACAATGGATGAATGGCATGACAGAAAGATTCCAAAGCGCCATTAACTCATATAAAGATTTGATAAACATTTTTTTAAAGACTATTAAGATGCAATTAATATTCCCCCAAATGTCGAACCACGACACAGGTTAATTGTTAATATTATTTCAAGTTGGAATGAAATAAATATTATTTGTTTTATAAATATTTATTCAAAGCGGGATAGATGGCATTAAATTAATTAATTCCAAAGCGCCAAACTACCCACATAAATATTAGTTTTATAAAACGTGCGGAGGTTAATGGCTGTCTTCCTCTTATATACCCCCTGGCCAGTGTTATAAAGAATTACTGGAATTCATAGTTTTCGTCGGACACCTATCCGACTACTACTTAGCTCAGTCGCGGTTAACTTGCAATATCGAAATATATGCATGTTACCTACAACCCATAACACTGCTTAAATATATAAAAATGTTGTTCTGGTCGACATAATTTCCACCGCTCTTAAAAGTTGAAAAGCATCAAATCATGTAGAAGGTCGCAAACATGTTAAGGTTAAGTTTTATATGCATCAAGACTTTGCATTTTCTTAGGGTTTACGATATACGTTCATCTCGGCTAGAACCGACCTCTTACTAATAACGAACTTACGTCTCATATATTTAAAATTTGAATCAATTTTGAAGACTTTTGAAGTTGTGGAAATCGATGATATAGCGGGGCAGTCATATTCATGGAAACTCGTCCGATGAATAATAAGTAAACTTGATCTATCCAATTCCAAACAAAAAATGTTACGAGGGGCCTAACCTTTTTCAATTCGTTGTCCAAAACATATTAGCCCAAAAGATTTTTTTAACAATAAACTTCATCCAAGTGTTTGTTTATTTAAATTAAAACATTTTTTGGGATGATGTAAAAGCCCTAACTACGTTTCCCCCTTAACTAAGTTCCTTAAAAAACGTAAAATTATTGTAATCTATAGAAGCGATTTGACTTTAATTCGTGTTCGCATTTCATTTCAGAGCAATCTGCGGGCAACATTCGCGTTCGATCAGAGAAAGCCGACCGACCTTTGTTTGTCATATCTCAGTCATGGATTTCTCCGGCTGTAATTTAATTGTAAACATGTGGAGGTGTCAAATATATACGAGTATTTATAATGAAATTAGTAGTATTTGACGCAGAAGCAATTAAATGATTTGCAAGAATTTTGCATGATTTAATCATAAACTATTTGATGATTGCGTTTCAGTCAATTAAAAATAGGTGTAGCGATAATTGGTTGTAAAGTTGCTGTTAAAACTGCGTAAATCGAATCATCGTTTGATTCGAACGGTAATTAACACTGCTAGGACTACACAGTCTATATATATACACGTCTATAGCTCGTGCCGACATGAGAATTAATTCTCCAATTAGTCGTCGACGAAGGACGAAACACGTGAATCGATCGCGTGACTTCATTGTGTTTGCACAATGCACTTGGAAATTCCGATTGCACTCCAGAGGACAAATCCACGAAGCGATCAGACCTTGGCGGTAAAAGGGACGACAGTCGAAGAAAAAGAGCAAGCAACCCCTGTAATCTTGGTTTTAAAACCGATTTGCTAGAAGACACGCTCCTCTGCAAACAAACGCAAGCAGCCGATGTTTGTACAAACGGTAGCAGGTTGCCCAGTGTTAACCCGAAGGGTTGTTGATAATACTGTGTATACATAAAAAAAAACGAGACCATATACAAAACTGATTTATGATGTTTAAAAACAATAAAACTTTATGCAAAGCGTATACACGGCAATGGTTTACAACGATTATGTATATAATAAAATATACCACACAAAAACTAATTTTTAATAGTGTTCTTAATTATGTTAAGCATTGTGTATGCATATAAAAAGGATTTTATCAAGCGATCTTTATTAGATTGTGCCCGTGGTCATAATAAAATAACCTGATACAATTCGCATTTTATAACATTAAATTGTCTATCTTTCGCATTTTTTCGATATATCTATCTCTCTCTCAAAAAAATCTCGAGTCATGATCAAAAGAGAAAGCAATAAATTCCGACGTCTTCCACAGCCTACGCAAGTTATCCGATATATAACCGACTATGACCCGAGTTACTACACCACAACGGCAACGAGACACTAAACAACGAATTAAAAACGATGACATCCAATATTACTATTTACCTATTAAAGTTTACATCCATGTGTACACACTTTCACCAGTTTGCGGTAAATGGGAATAATTATAGGCGCATTGTAAAATGCACGAGTGCGGTGTCATTTGATAATAGCACGGTGTCGACAAATTGACGGAAGTCTTTTAGAAAGAAAGGATGTACCTAATTTAAGAACAATTGCTAGAATTCTATATATGGAGGTCTGTACATTTATATATTTCAAATGTCTCAAAATTTGTCATACTCAATCAAAAAATACATTTAAAAATACCATTTTGATCGTGGGAACGTTATAGAAATGTAAATCATAAACGCGGACACATGACATTAATTAGCAACACTAAATAGCGTTTTACAAACTAACGCCGTTTACAAGTGTTGATATATTCTCGGCAGAAAACAAAGAATATGCGCATCGGCGTTTCAAACCAACAATGAAAGCGTAAAGTTAAAATTATTATTGTTGACCGAACGTTGTTATTACGCAATCTGTTAAAACCGTGGCTATTTATTACGTAAACATTTGAGGTCAACGGTACACCTGAACGCAAGAGCAATAAAGATGACTGGAAGTCGACAGTAATTGCTACAGAACGTAAGGATGATAATGCTGGCATGCAGTAATTATAAGTAACAATTTCGTGGCAAATAATAACCACGATATACTTAATTCTCGGACTCGAAACATTTTTTTTCTCAATAATTGGCGAACACTAGATGAATGACCCTTGAATTGAATGAATTTGAACTTTCGACATCCAATTTTATGAGTTTTTTTGCCGCTATTTATTGTGCACATGCAATGTATTGATTAATCGCGCAGTTTATTCGCAAAGGAATCAAAACGCTGGAAGTGGGTAAGCCCCGCTGTCCGAGCGGGAAGAGCGCGATAAGGGATTATGTTCAAGTGCACAAACCATGGCAACGAAGCAAAGTACAGGCGGTTCATTCACCAGGAAAATGGGAAATTCAAATTACTCTGCGACCCGTCGGATTCAATTACGGACAGAGAGCCAGTAATGCCATCTACCGTAATTGAAGTTGAATTAAAATTGTATCGAACCCAATGCCGTGCGTATAATGGACCGAGCGACGTCAAGCGGTAATTGCTTTAACTGTGCCACCAAATTGCGACCAAAAAATATCTACAATCGATTTTCAGCTAGGTATAATTTAATATTTTCGACAATATGACAGTAAATATATTTTTATTAAATTGATGTGCAGATGGTTTTTTAACTTGCGCATTATATCTTTAGAAATCGTTGCAATTTCTGATAAATCCAATATAATTTATACGTATTTTTTAACCTAGCCGTGCCGATGGGGTCTATTTGGGACCCCAAGTTTTTTTATTTTTCATGAATAACTCTTTTAATATAAATCCCACATGCCACAAGCCTTTTCGATTTGTCTAAAAAAGTCTAAAGAATAAATATTATAAATAATCATTGACCATTATTGTATTACAAAAAAAACAACAACAATATTCTGTTGCCACGGGCGTGATGTATTTTCTCGCTCGCATCCCGTACGTTGTGCCAAGTGCGAGTGAAACATACTAGTCGACACGTGCCGCGAGAATTTGGCGGTTGCAGTAGTCGGTGGAGTGTCCTCAGTATGCGTCGGGACATCGCCGGGTGTGCGTGTCATTTTGATTACTTAAAAATAAAAAAATATCGACCAAATTATGAAGTATTATCATGAATAACTAAGCCCTTTTTTCAAAGTCAAGATGTTGATGAAGATTTCATTAATATGTTGACTTGAAATGCTTGGGGTCTATTTTCCATAATAAATAGACCCCCTTCGCATGACACAGTTGGTTTCGAGCCGCTGTGACAGATCGGTTAATATTAAACTTCAGGTCGATTCCTTCCAATTGCCGACAATAGACTACTGAAGTTATTGTATCACCCGGTTTCAATAACTCAAAGCGAATGATCCATAGAATATTCCACCATATGCACAAAAGAACCTTGCGTAACGTTATTCCTGCTTTCAGAGTCGGAATGGGTGTTTGATTTTTGAAAACTATTGTTTTTTTCCGACTAGAAATAGATAGCATTTTCGTATGCTATCTATTTCTTTTCTCATGTTACGAGTTGTGACAAAAAGGTGCGTTTTCTATCGTGATTCGTGCGCGTTTCTTTGTTAGCTGAGGATACTTCGTAA
>JAGXCT010036318.1:0-25336 GCA_022495035.1 Philopotamus ludificatus | reverse complement strand
GCCCACGGAGTACGATTAGCTTTGTATCTTTTAGTTATTCTACGTGTTCATTTTATTAGATGGCTTAAATTTTGTTCATTTTATCAGAGTAAAATAGACAATTATCTACCCATTTTATTTATGTTTTATTTATTTAGCATTTAAACGTTCCGTATCAATGGTTGGGAATTATGGCAACCCTAGTTATATTGGAATATTAATGAAGGTGCAAATAAACGAATAAAAATATCAAAACTCAGTTAGTGAGTTAATTAAATTTGCTCATTTTAAGACGAAAGCGCATTACATTCATTTTCATAGAGATATTTCCTTCTTTGACAGTGATTTTCTACTGAAAACTGTCATCATAAATTCATCACATTTTTATATATAGAAATGTATGATCTAGATATGCATGCACCAGGACAAAAAATATATCACATGCGGTCAGTTACAAATAGCTAATACGACAGACCGTTAAAACTCGACGTCTCGTATTTCCGAATATTTTTAAATACAATGAACGCCCGCTAAATTTACCTGTTGTTCGTTTAAATAATATTGAATTTATGATTCAAAAAGTGTCGTAAACGTATGTCGACAGATTGAAATGGTACTGATGTTGCGTCGTACGAATAGAAACAGCCGTCGTAACCTCAATTTAGGTAATGAATGGATGAGCCTTGAAACTGAGATAAAACAGAACGGAATCCTCATTCGACATCGCTCATGAATCATAAAAATCAAATAAAAAAATGTATACATTGACCAAACCGGTGTGATCTAACCAGCATTCGTGTTATTGCAAGCATTGTTTGAATCTGCGCAGTATACCAAGATTATGTAAAGGATTAATATGAATTGAACTGATGAATACGTACACGTGTTTCAAATCTCAATTCAAATCACCCCAAGGGGATAATATTCAATTCTTTTGTATAGAAAATGTGGTAAGTGACTTGAGTTTCAATGGAAGTTTGCAGAATAAATAAGAATATTTATATATTAAGTGTGTGAAACGGTTTTGACGTCAAGGTTATTTGGGTATTTGTAAAATCATTTGTGGAGCATACGAAATTATTAATCTAAAAATATTATGGCTAGAATTAATTCTCTTTGTTGAGATTGGTGATATCAGCCGATATTGATGATGTGACCACTTGAATTTTGCTTTTTTTAAAACACAGTCCATAATTTGTTCTATGATAAGTATTACAGAGAATTAAATGGAGGAAAAAGAATGCATATATTAATGCAAATCTCGTTAAAGTGGGAAATTCAAAATGGTTTATTTGAAGTCAATTGCATACACACAGTTGCTGAATAGTTTCAACTCATCATTATATAATCGAATGGTGTAATTTTTAAGTTTTAATATTTCCAGTCTAAATTAATAGTAATACGTATTAATATTATCAAATGATTCCAGGGAGCTGGTTGGGGTAATTGCTTAACCTTCAGATATAAGAGGCACTTTTTATTTGTAATTATTGAACTGGCAGCCTCCAGGGTCTGCCACACTGTCTGGGTTACCTTAAAATAGGTAGACAGGCTAACGAAAGGTGTCTTTTCTATCTCCATAATGGACATTCTTTGCCTGTCTCACAAAATTTACGTTATTATTGTGATTCACAAATTTATGCTATGAAAAAAGCTCCTTGATTTATTAAATTACGAGACTCGTCTGCAAAAGAAAAATGAAAGATACAGCGAAAAATATGGTTTGCATATCTTAAAACTTATAAAGTGACTTGTGGGGTCGGTTACTCGATTATATAACAGATTCCGCTTAATTGGGACACATCGGGCCCAAAAAATGTGTTTCAAATTATCGAAGTTTAGGGCAAAATTGGAAAATTTATATGCATTTTTAAGCTTAATGTTTTTTCTCTTTCAAATCTAACTAGCGAAACGTGCCACGAGAACTCGGCGGTCGGTTGTCGGCGGCGAGACATGCCGAGGATGCGTGTCATTTACGCATCATATCGATTAGTTAAAAAAATTAAGAATTCTTCATAAATATCTTGAATTGAAATGCTTGGGATCTCTGATAGAACCCTTTCGGACGAATCGGTTGTTTTCGAGCCGCCGAGACGGATCGGTTAAAGTATAAATGTGGATATGAAAAAATAAAAAATCTGATTATTGGAATGATTTCATTTAAAAAATATATAAATAATTATTTCTTAAGCTTCGGTGGAAGCATAAGGTGGCACTCTGAACCTCTACTAATCATAAACAAAACGTTATATTTTTTTCTGAAATCATATTTTTCCTGTATCTACTACCTAGTTCCATTAATAATATATATAATTTAACTTCAGATTCTATTTAATTTGATACATTCGCGGATACAACTCTAATTGCAGTTAATTTTTGATGCTGCGTGAAACACAATTGCAATTGCATTTGTATATTTGTTTATCGCGCCCAACCCGCAAGGTCTGGGCCACGAGGGCCCGCAGTCATACATGCTAAGGAGTTTGTGTGAGCTAAAACTTGTCCTCATTTTTTAATAAAGTGAATGTATTATTAGTGTCCCAGATTATTCCGCAAAAGTATTAGGCACAATCATTTTTTATGTGCATTTTACTCATATGGGCAAAATATCATTTTAGGTAAAAATATTCATAATAAATTCAAATAAATATGCTTCTGTCAAAATAACTATAAACGATGTAGTGCGAGATGGTTGATAATTCAATTGACAAACATTTGATAATTTAAGTGTTTCTTTGAGTATTATTAATATAAATAAATACATGGCAACTTATTTATAAGGTTGCTATACGATACGTTGATTCAGAGTTTACTTGAATCAGGATCTATCGTCTGGGCGCCATATGACGCTTCGAATATCCTCAGATTAGATCCAGAATAGAATCTGAATAAAATGATATCTCTATATGAGGAAATTTGGATTTTACCTGAGCTTATACCCCAGTGCATGGATTCAGGGTTGCCTGGAGTATGTAACTCTCGAGAAAAGAAAGTCGATCTACTTGGCAAAGCACTTCTACAAAGTGTTGGTTGGCACAGTGCATAACCCCATTGTACTGTGCGAGTTGCCCTTATGGGCGCCACCTCACTACCATCGAACTCGTTCGCGTGTGCTTTTTTCTTCCGTCAAATGTGAGGACAGGTGCTCTCGAAAACTCTCCGGTAACCAGAGCTATTACTCTGCTCAACCACTTGGCTAATCATGATGATATTTTTGTTATGCGTGGTTGGCGAATTGGATCACTCTGTAATGCCAACCACCCATTGTTTTTAATAATAATAATAATACATAAATAAATAAGCATGTTGAATCACCCTGGCTTATAGTGGTCGTAACCAAGCTGTGAAATCTGGACTGAGACCAGTCCGGTCGCTCCTTGGTTTGAGACAAGCGACGGACTGCAAGACAAAAAGGAGAGATGATATACGTGAAATGCACGAAACCCCGTCGGTGTCAGCGAGAGTAGTGAGGTCCGAGGCCGTCAGCGGGTCAACGCATCCAGGCCCGGTAATTATAAGACGCAGCTGTCGGGCAGGTTTGCGGGAACTCGAAAAGAAACAAAAAGTTCGCGCAGATCAGCGACGCGCTCCCAGTGTGCGCTCTGCATCTACATTTGCGCGATCGAACCAACAATCGCATGTCAGCCAGGGACGATGCGACGTGCACTTGTTGTACCAAGCCGCTTGCTCCAACCGACTTTACTTTTTCTCGGCCTGACCGGTTTTGAGAGTGGGGCCCCACTCGACGGAGCTCCGTTCAATTTTGACGTGTCAATTTCAGTACGGTCAACATTGAAGTGCACATTGGAATAGACTCGTTCAGATTATAATCCTATACAAACCCGTTAACCCGCGTCTATTCTATTTTGGGAGCGTTTCATTTTTCATAAAATTAGACGATTCAAACCAAATTAGCATATGTATAGTCATATCTTTTGATAATATGTGACTTTTCAAATCATAAACTATTACATAAGTACAAATGTATAAAGAACATGCCATTAAGTTTGTTTTTTCATGTTACGAAAATTTTACCGAAGAGCTTATATACATAAACCTGATTCCCTTTTACGATGGTTTGAAATAATACAAGAATTGACTTTCACAATTTAAATTTTCAGCGACGATTTTTTTTCATCAGTTCTACATAAACGAGCGTGTTTATCATCCAACAGCAACAATGAATGAATAAGTTTTCATAGTTAATTTAATATAAAATCATTTAATTCATTATATCAGTTATTTGTAATGCATGAAAGTATTTTTACATTTAGATATAAACCAATTTAGTTAGTAGTGGGATTTATTTATTATTTTAAAGTCAAATGCATATTCTATTAACAGTCGCATCTGGAACATGTTTACAGTGCTAAAATATAATCAGGTGTAAAAATAGTCTGTTGTGAAAAACTAAAAGTTAATATAAAACACCAAAAAGTGACTTGAAATGCTTGGGTCCATTTTTCATTATAAATAGACCCCCCCTGGGTCGATGCGGTTAGCCTCGAGCCGCCGTGACGGATCCGTTAATGAAAATTTCAGCAATTTCATAAATAAGACTATCTATAGGAATGAATACTATAAAACAATGCTGGAAATTATGTTTTCAATTGAAATACGTATGGAGGTGATTTTCAACGTTGCTTAGAATATTGCACTTTTACCCATTACCGAATATTTACCCGATTGTTTTCTCTTAAAATGCATGACAATTTGAATTAAACATAATGATACAAAATATATATCACAAATGAGATTGTCTCTTTCATCTCTTGTGTATTGGTTTTACACGAGTTCTTCAAAATTGTGTAATATCAAGACAGATTATTTCAATACAATTAACGAATATGACGAATCTACAACAATGATAAATTATATCTACTAATATGATCATTATGTAAAGCTGACTAAACTTACTTGTTGAATGTAATTATGATTTTAAAAACCCCAGGCTTACTACCACAAGTTGAAACATGAAAATTACTGCATCAGACGCTCCTCACAATTATCAGATATCGAGTGATAGTATTGTAGTGGTGATAAAAAACAAAATGTTCAATATTAGGACACTGGGCAAAAATGGGTTAATGAGGGTTTCATCAAGCTAAAAAGGTGATACCGCGAAGAATCAAAATCGAAGGATGTAATCTTTCAATCGGTCCGTTTTCGAGCAAATTGTAGAAACGTGGGACTGAAAAAGGTTATTTTTAAAGTTCAGATAATGATTTTTTGAATGTCAATGATTGTTTTATCGACCTTAAATGATAGCATGAAGAAGCAAGATCTGTTATATGCGGAGGATATTTAAGAACCACCAAAATCATTTCCAATTTTTATCAGGGATCATTTGTGTTTTGTCAGTACTTGCGTTATGGTGCAGAAAAAGTGCTAATAATATGCATGCAGGAGTCCGCGGATATAAAAAAATCTACGAAAATTTCTTAATGCTTTGCAGAGAATTAGATTACACCAGAGCCTTTAGCAGATTATAAGCTCTCATCAAAAAAGTATACAATGTCTGACGTGTTCCTCGAAATTTTATGACTTTGACATGTTTACCCGTAACAATAAAATTAAGATAAGGAATAGTTCTGTAATGCTTGGAAATATGAAAAAAAAAATAGGACTTTACATATGCAGAGTGCATCAGGTAACCTAAGGATTTCATAAAAAGCATTTTTGCGAGTATAAAAAGATATATAAAGCGCTAGAATAGCCAAAAAAATGTGGGGTAGATTATACATTTTCGTTCGCCACTAAAATTTCAGAAGTGGCTGAAAGGAAAATGAGGGAGGGAAATGGAAATTGTATACGTTAAACGTACGGAAATAAAATATTATACGAACACGAAAACAAATCTCAATTTACCAATTGTTGAAAGAGATTCAACTTTAATAAACTATATAATAATCTTATATTGTATTTTGCAAGTAAAAACATCGCACGCGTAATCACGTGTTTTACACGAACGTATTATAAGATGATTAGTATGTATACTGCCATATATCATATTAAAAAGCGATTCGAATGATATAATTGAATTATATACACGTATACATGTAAAAACCATTATATTTCTCGGCGTCAGTGCCTTTGACCAGATTATTATTAATATTAACAGTGATGCACAAAACATGTGAAGGAAGTCGAGCATGCATCACGACCGAATCGAGTGATCTCTGCGGGATGAATCACGATTTATCCCATGTCATATACAAAATATAATATTATTTTCAGCCTGTATCATATTGGATGACATATATCGATCGATGGAATACGAAAAGGGACATGGGAAAATGGAAGAAAACACATCGCGATATATAAATATTACGATAAAACTAGCAATAAATATCGCTATCAATAAATGATATAACTCTTGATGCGCGCGACCTTGTTGCCATTCGCCACATATGGCGAATTTGATCTCAGTTAAGTTTTACAAAGATAGCAATATGGCCTTCCAAGATTATTTTTTGTAGAATATAATTAAAATTTTGATAAATGCGGTCGAGAAAAACTGATGAATTTGATTTGTTCTACGAATCATATGTAATTCGAACCTCTGATTATCGAGCAGTACGAAAACTTAAGATAATTTTTCATACGTATTTCTATTAATGAGTATTTTATTCTGTACTTTTTTATACTAGATTAGTCATTTAGTGGTACATGCGGCCTGGACATTTTTATTTTTAGCTGGCCTGTTATAAGAAAAAGGTTACTCATCCCTCATTTAGGCGTAAGAATAAACGGTCGTAAATCGAATTCCATACAAAAAATAGGCATAAAAGGTATATATTATGTTAATTGTTTTTATTTCTGATTGCTATTTTTAACTCTAATTTTATACAAGTAAATAATTATACACAATTTATTTAATTATTACATTTATTCTGGAGTATTTACATCGCTTGCTCTTACGTATAGTGTACGCATGTATAGCCATTGGTGACTTTTGCATTTTTTAAAGATGGCAGTGATAGGGTTTGTTTTTCTTGGGTAAACATATCTATGTTAGTTTGTATAGCTTTTTTTACCCTCGAAGATTTATCGGTGTCGGTAGATAATTTCATTTTTTATAACTGATATGAGCAAAAGCTGCATTCATGTTTTTTTGTAGTAATTCGACTCTATCAAGTTCTTCAAATACTTATCCAGTGACTTATTCCTCCCCAATCTCAATCAACTGTTAGTTTTTGAGTTCAACATATTTTTTTTCTAAAAGTTGAATTACGTTTTCACTGCCAACCTCCAGAGCAAGACGTTTAGCAAATTGTAATTTCTCCAAAATTCTTTTAACTGATCCGTCACGGCGGCGGCGTCTGGAACACAACCGTGTCATCCGAAGGTGGTCTATTTATAGTGAAAAAAGACCCCAATCATTCTAAAGAGTTTTTTTTTAAATAATGGATTATTCTAAGAATAATAGTTAATCCTTTAGAAAAATAATTATTCATATGCTTCATAATTTGGTCAATATTTTGGATTTAACTAATCAATATGACGTTAACAATGTTTAATTATTTTTTCAGATGTTTTGCGTAGAACGATGGCACTCTTGAACAATCTCGTGCTATAAGAAAGAAATGTCCAGCAATAGCGAACCTCCCGGGGTCCCGGGAACTGCCCCCTTTAGAATCTGCCGTTTTTTTTTTATTTAATTTTAAAAAAATAATGTCTTTGATTGAATTGGATATCGGATCAAATCCTATAGATGCTTCTTATTCATGTTAACAATGGATATCTCTTTTAATAAATTTGTGAATAAATATATAATGTGAGTAGCTCATAGATTCGACTAAAAGTGGATAGTGGAAGGGTTAAATAATACATTTTTAAAGTGAGCATTAATGAAGTGAGCAATACTTCCTTGATCCATCGCCCGTAGAACGCTTGAGGTAATGGGAGATAAATAAACCACTTTCATGTTTGTATGTGATTCCGCTTATATAATTATATATAATATAATTTGCACTGTATTATGACGCACGCAGAGTATATTTGACAATAATTTTAAAAAAATCATTTCGTCGTAAGTGTGAATGGTCGTAAATTGAGAACTGATTGTAAAAGATATCAATTTTAGAACCAATGTAATTTGAAAAAACGCATATATGTATCCCGCCCCTTAGATGTGTGAAAAACTCACTCATTAGAGAGAAAATAAATTATTGATTACATGAAATTAAAAGCACATGCAAGTGCAATAATACAAAGTTCAGTTTCAGGCGTAGTTTAGTAAGTGAATATTAAAGAGAGTGAACTGGTGTTTTTCTACTTCACACTACATCCCTGGCCATATCCTAACGTTTCATATAGAAGAAGCTTATTATAGGCTAGTGAAACTCGGCTTAGATTTTTGTTGGAGTATATTGATACTATATTCGTATTAAATTCTTATCAGACCGATTTTCTATTGCCGCCACAACGTCTCTGTATATCGATTTCATTGCGAGGTCGTCGATTCCATTGTTATTTTTTGGTTAGAGGCGAGCGTATTTATAACGCTGAAAACGTATCTACGTCGAAACGGTCCTAAAAGCATTCGGAAATAATTTAGTGCAAGTCTCACCTAATATAAATAACGCTGTTCCCATTGAAGATTCTATTCCATCTGAAAGGAACCGTAACGAACTGCGTTTCGAGCTGAGGTTGCGCCTGTGGCTGCTGCGGTTGCACCTGTCGACTGTCAGTCGACACGAATGGTTGTTGCACTAAATTACTGGCCACATTATGCACTCCGTTCACCACACCTAAACTTACACTAGAACCCACTGCACTATGCTTGGCACCCGGCATCACACCCAACACAATGCCGCCAGGCGTCCGAACCAACTGGTGGGGCATATTGTTCACTATCACAATTTCTTCCATACCCAGCGGTAGTCCTTGGCGGACCGCGGTCTCTGGCGCTATGGCCTCCTGAGGCCGATCCTGATCTTGCTGCTGGCCGTGCTGGTGGCTCTCACCGCCTCCGTTGCGATTGGAAATGATTTGATGATTCACAATGCTGATGCTCTGGTTGACTATCGACTGTTGGGTCATATTGTGGTCCATGAGGTGATAGTTGGCGCCGTGATTCGAGTTTTCGACCCCGGATATCATAGAGTTAGAGTTTCCGGCCATGACGATATTGTTCTGCGGATGGTGGTTGTGATTGAGCATGGACGAGTTGGGATTGATTACTATTTGATTTTGACCTAACATTTGTGAACCGTGCATACCGGGGGGCATCTGGCCTGGTAATATCAGAATATTTCCGGAGCAATCGCTCTGGCCGTCTCCGGAACTCATGCTGGAGCAAGATTCGCCAGTTTCCGATCGGACGGAATCGCTCCGCGGTCCCGTCGACGCGATGGAATTGATGGGATCTTGATTCGCGTCCATATAATTATTTCCACACAGTCCGGCCGAGTTGTACGGGCCGTTCCCTAGCTTGTCTCCATTCTTCTCGTTGGACTGGAACACGTCACCGTGGATTAAACGTTGTCCCTGAGGTAGGTTCTGAATTCCGATCGAATACGTGTTGTTTTTCGTCGCATTGCTATTGTTGGAGGCGTTGATTTCGTTGGCCGGTTTGCAAACGAACTGAGGTTGGATTTGAGTATTATCATTTATGGAGAGGACGCTCTGAATGTTGATCCCGTCTTTAGGAATGGATATACCGTTTTGGAGAGAGGACTGATAGTGTATACGCTGAAGATTTTTCATGATGATCGAATCCTCGTCGATGATTTTCTTGTCGCCCGCGGGATGACGGGCCTCGGACGCGATCAGCCGAGACGGAACGTGTCTGATGTGATGAGACCCGAAATCTTGCATTTGGCGATCGGACATCGACTGCGGCTGCTGTTGCTGTTGCTGAGAAGGCGGAGGCACGTACAGCAGCAGATTCTGAAGGGGGGCAGTTCCCGGGACCCCAGGAGGTTCACCCTTGCTGGACATTTCTTTCGCATGTCACGAGATCGTTCAAGAGTGCGATCGTTCCACGCGAAACATCTGAAAAAATAATTAAACATCGTTAAATGGAAATATAAAAGATCGATTAGGAAAATCGGGGAATATCTAATCAATGCATATATAAATAATTATAGGTAACTCCGTTCATCGCGCCATCGGAAAGTGCGAATTCTTTATATTTTCATCTTCAAAAAAAAATCCTGAAGCAGAAGTTTTTTATAATCTATTGTCCATTGTTTAAGAATCTGTTAAAGGGTTCAATTCACTAAATTAACATAATGTTCCTGTGAATATAGAAATCAGTTTTTGCGGTCATTTAGAATCTCAACATGGAGGGGAATAAGATTTCAAGGCTAGTAAACGTTAGTTTGATATTAAATTGTATTTAGTTGATATGATTATATATAGAATATTAAAACGATAAAACTTGCATAGTCCTAAAGTACAGGCGTAAAATTATCTGAAAAATATGCAAGAGTCCTTTGGAATTTCGAATTATTCACGAAATTTAATTTATTATGTATACGAGACGAAACTGCCACGTATGCTAATTTTTATAGAGGAAAAGACTTCTTCTGGATTTAAAGAAGTAAAAGATCATCTAACCATTTTCTTGGCGCAAATGCATCCACAGAATTATAATTAAAACCATTTTTCATCAGATACTCTTCGTGCTATGCAAAATTTATTTCTAAAAAGGTATTCTTGATTCTTTTTGGAGCGTGGAAAAAAAATAATTGTGTTTAATAATCTTTATTTCATTAATAAATTATTTTTTAGGATTTTAAAATGTTTTTTTATAATTCCCCCGTTGTTCGAAAAATTTCGCTTAATGACCAGAACGTATTCCCGCCGATCAACTGTTACCTGTAGTTATTGTTATTAACTTTTCCAATACCATATATATCTGACGATTATTTTAAACAGTTTTGAAATAACACGGTATACTAAAAAGAACGAATACAGGCGAAATTCTTATAACACATTCCTAGAAAATGTCTTGTTCTGTGAAACCTTGTTATATTAGACACAGAGCCAGTACAAAAGAGGGATTTAGGTTCCGAAAACAAATATAGTTTGTTTATTGGTTGATCCAAGCTACTTTAATTTTATTTAAAAAAATAAGATATCGACGCTGGAAAGCAATCTTTTTGTATGTTGAAGATTGAAACTTCACAAATGAGGCAAAAAACCTTTAGAAATGAAAATAGTTCTTAAATTATAAGAAGCAGAACGCTAATTTAGAACTTTTTACAAAATGCATCGTACATTTTATGTACGTTAATTTTTTTATTATACATTTATGATATCATCTAAATCATTCACCTTTATCATTTGCGTCTTCTACCCTCTTTACTTGTTTGATATATCATAAAAACCTTTTCATGTTAACCTTTTCCATTCCTTAGGCCAGACGTATTGGCCTGAAAGATTTTTTAACAAACTTCAACCAAGATTTTATATTTAATTTAAAAAAAAAGTATTATATTGAATCGGATATATAGATGCTTCTTATTCATTTTCCCAATGAATATCTCTTTTAATAAATTTGTAAAAATAAATTTAACTAATAGTGGAAAGGGTTAACACGAATTATTTGTTCCAACACGACTCCGATTACCAAAAAAGCTATTTTAAAATTAAATCTCCATATATGAATAATATTTCATTAGGTTTAATTATTACTCGTTTTTCTATAACACATTGTTATTATTTCTTTGTGAGAATAGAGATTTTTTTAATTTAGGGAACAAATCTTTAATTTTCCTATAAATTTTACCATTCTTTTACACGATTTTTGGTAAAAAGTGTAAAAAAAGAGCCGAGTATACATAAAATTTGATTTACTACAAAAAATAACCGTATTACATACAAAAATGTTAATTTTTCTAGCAGTCCGATAAGATTTTTTTAAGTCAAGGATCGTATCAAGATAAAAATGAAATCATATTTAATTAAAATTTATATTAATCGAGACAACAATTATACTTTATGTACTCATTTTTGATTAAAAAATGCATAAATAATGTAAAAAAAATATAAAATTTTACTATCATTCTTTTATTTTTACTATCAGTAATCTCATAATCGACAAGAGTTTTAACATAGGGACAGGGGCATTTCGTGGTGGCCTTTTTTTGCCCGGTTCCCCAGAAGCCCGCACAAACCAGAAGATGATGAGTTTACGACGTGATTTATGACACCATAAACTGCCATCTATTTCGAAAGAAAGGGCATTCAAAAGGAATCCTATTTATGACATGTTTACGTTTCGGCGACGGCGCAAATTTAGTAATCAGCTGGAGATTAGAATCAAATTGGATTTTTTTAAAATATCAAAAATTAACTTTGACACGAAAAACATACTGGCGCATTCGGCCGATAGCGCGCCGTCACCGATGCGTAAAAGTTGCACAATTTTTAAATAACGTATAAATTTTATGAATGCCAGTGGCGTTTTCTGAATTTGGTCGGCGAGACGCGAACGTGCGGCCATGACCGCGGGACGAAAACAATATTACACGTCAACCCCGTTAATATACAATAACGCAACGTTTCAGCGGAACCGCGGCCGACGTCAATCGATCGGCGAAGGACGACCAAACGTCCGCGGGGACGTTGTTTACCTGCGAAAAAATCATCGCGAACATATCGGACACAAGGGATCGTAAACAAATAGGTCAATCACAATATCACGCACAAACTCACAAACCCGGCGGGCCGAGAGACGCGCCGAAGACGCCTGCTGCGGAGGTTGCGGAGGGCGCAGCGGGGCGAGGCGGGCGGGGCGGGGCAGGGCGGGGGCGGCCTGCGAGCCGCGGCGCCGCGGGCTGTAGCGGCGGCGGCGCACGACCGCTCGCGCCGGCCCGCCTGCCGCTCTGCCACTCGCGCCCTCCCCTCCAGCTTGTCTATGGTCGCGATATGTGTCAGTCTGCAGCAGATCGCCCGCCGCTTTTTTCGCGTTATTACATGACAAACGACATTTATGTTGCGATATATAGCGATTATTAAACCACCAAAAATCTAAATATATAGATTTACGCAATACCAAAATTATAACAAACAAAATAAAAAATATTTTTTTGTTAATAAAATAAAACCGTCAAATTATTTATTCGAAGACGAGCGGTCTACAATCTATAATAAAAATTTTCACAATTGAGCGTAAAAATAAAATTAATTACTATAATTTTATTAAAATGTACTAAATTAATATATTTAAGAACATAAATACATAAAGTGAATTCGTTGATATTCGAAGATATTTTTTAATTATAAATAAAACTAATCGACTCACATTAATATGTAATCTAATTGAATAATTTAAATTATGACATATAATAATTTCCCTAATTTGAAAAAAAATCATTTTATTTTTAGTGATAAAAATATTAAATATTGAAATAATTGAGTTTGGAATTAATTTACATGACTTTTCTAATCAATTTGTCAAACAGAACGATAATTGGTAATTTTTGTATTGCAGTATAAAGGGCGACCTTGAATGAATTTACACGATTTCCTATATTCTCTGGCAACACCAGCGGAGCGCATGCGCCGTTTCCGAGAAATACACGATTGGTCACGAAATTTCTCGAACGCGAGTGGAACGTTCTGGAATCGAGCTTCGTTTTGCCAGTCCGCCCGCTGAGTCCGTCGAAGTCGCACCTCGTCGCCGTCGCCTTCGTATCGACCTGCAGGTTAGCGCCGCCACGTGCGTGCCTTCTCCCCTCCCGACCCCGTCCTCCCCTTTCGCTGAGCGCGTCCGCGCTAACGTGCGCAATTTGTATGGGCTGAAAGCGTTGTTTCTAAAGATTCGCGAGGTTAATTTTTAAAACGGACGAGGATGCGATATTTTTTTTAATATATCGACTTCCTCGTTTTTAATCCGACGACGTTTAGGTTAGGTGTGCGATCTTATAATACGATGCATTATGACAATTTTTAGGTGCAAAGTTCGTACAGCACGATAAAAATTTGAAATATCCATTTTTCTATAGAATAATTAAATTAATGACTTGGCGTTAATAGCATTCCTCGGGCTCGATTTCTTGGTATAATATGTTTTATATGGGTTTCCTTGTTTTTTGTATACATATGAATTATTTCTACAGCTGATTCTTTGGAATTTACTTATTCAATGCTATGCAACTTTATCTAAATGATTTCATCATCCCATCTCCATTTAAATAGCCAATAATCAAGTAAAAATCGTAATATTTTTTTTATTACGAGACTTGATACTTCTCTTCGTATAATACCTGGACTAATGTTGATTTTATTATTTGGTTCATTTATTATGAAAACTGATATGCACTTACTTTTTATCTAAATGTTATTTTAGGCTTATCGATGAAATACAATTAAGTGTATAATGTACATATCATTATTAATTTTTTCATTTAGATCAGATTAAAAATATCTTTAATTCAAAATTTATTACAAATCAACAAATTTAAATTGGTTTTAATTATACAAGGAAAATCATAATTTTCAAAATTTAACCCTAACTTATTATTTGGATAATTACAGATATAACAGATCATCAAGATGGTGAAGGAGACTACTTATTATGACATCTTGGGTGTCAGCACGAGTTGTACACCGGACGAGTTAAAAAAGGCGTATAGAAAATTGGCGTTGAAGTATCATCCGGACAAGAATCCAAATGAAGGAGAACGCTTTAAACAAATATCGAGAGCGTACGAGGTGCTATCTAATCCAGACAAGAAGAGGATTTATGATCAAGGTATACCACAATTCTTATTATACTAAATTTTCTGATGCAATACAATATATACGGAACTTAATTTTTTTCCCAAGTCATCTTTGACTGCACATAATATATTAGATTAATTTTATAATAAAATATCTAAAATTAACAAAGGGGGATTTTTTTTTTATTCAAGTTCAAGAATTGTCAGTAAACAAATATAAATAGCTGACTCCTAATATTCTATGTTAATTAAATATAAATTGGATTTAAATAATTATTTTATGCTAGGTGGAGAACAAGCATTGAAAGAAGGCGGAGCAGAAGGAAGCGGTTTTAGTAGCCCGATGGACCTCTTTGATATGATTTTTGGTGGCGGTTTCGGTGGACCTAGGGCGCATAGACGAGAGCGTCGTGGCAAGGATGTTATTCATCAACTCTCAGTCAGTTTAGAGGAGCTCTATAAGGTCAGCTTGATTTTATTTAGGTTTACTCACCAAACTATTCGTAAATATAAAAACATATATTACGATATCAACTATTCTAAACATTAATTCATGTAATATAAATATTTTTCATTTCTTAGGGAGCTGTTCGGAAATTGGCGCTGCAAAAAAATGTAATATGCGACAAATGCGAAGGAAGAGGCGGCAAAAAAGGATCAGTAACCACGTGTAGTACTTGTAAGGGCACAGGCATTCAATCTAAAGTTCATCAGCTTGCTCCCGGTATGATTCAACAAATACAGACAATGTGCGGAGATTGCCGCGGAACACGTCGCTACATTAACCCTAAGGACAGGTGTAAGTTCTGTCAAGTAAGTTTAATTTTATATTTTACTGTATATTTTCATTAGCTAATTTGATTTAAGATTAATATATGTAATTGACATGCCTATAAAAATATTTTTATTTTATCGTTAATAGGGTGAAAAAACTGTAAAAGTGAGGAAGATCTTGGAAGTCCATGTTGACAAAGGCATGCGAGATGGACAAAAAATTGTATTTTCTGGAGAAGGTGATCAAGAACCCGATTTAGAACCCGGGGATATTGTTATATTACTCGACGAAAAAGAGCATGAAGTAAGTTAACTAACTATATTGTACGGTTTATTTAATCCTTATTGGATGCTAGCTTTGTATACATGGTTCTCACTGAATTGTAGTTTTTTCAGTAAATGTGCAAAAAAAAACTATATTTTTGTTAGAAATTATTTTGTTAAGGAATATTACAAATTAATGAATTTCAAATGATTATTTATTAGTTTTCAATGTATTATAATATTTTAATTAGTCTCCAACATGTAGAAATGTTTTTCTGTTTCCTGGTTCTTAGAAGTATTATTATAGTGTTATTCTTTCTGCAGACAATTTACGATTAGAACATTCTAAACAGTCATTAGGTTTCCTATGACATCAGGTTAAAGATATGTAGTTTTCCATTCGATCTTCCCTCATGTTCTGTTGTTCATGTCTTCCATATTGCAAAGTTTCACCTTCACGTAAATACCCAATTGGTTATATAACTAATTTCTGAATAAATTTTATATTAGACATTGATTTACTATCTTTATGTTTACAATCAGCTTCATACCGAATATAATAATTCAAATAGGATACACCAATTCCCCCAAAATTAGCTTTCCACTACCATTTTAATGGCGCAGACATCGAGTTTCAACATACTCTTATCACTAACAAAAAGCTGTTCGTTTTGCTTTTCTATTAGAACCCTAAACAACGCAATCTCTATACTTTTTTTGTTTATCAATCGCTATCAGATGTAGATTGACGTGATTTAATCGCTGCTCTGGATCCACTGAATGTCTCTTTTTTTTATTAATGTTTCCCTGTGACTTCCAACTAGTTGAATAACTAGTTTATCTACAAATTGTACATAAATTAGTGGTTTTTCGTTAATTTTTAGCTTATTTTCTTTATAAAAAATATACCCATTTGCTGATATTAATTACTAGACTATTAATTTAAAAAATAATAGTTCCGCAATACAAAAAACATGGTCACAGTACGTAGGAGGAGCTTCGGACAACCTTTCCGATATGAAGAAACCTACTGATTGCTTCAGAAATATTGGCATATGAAAAATATCGATAAATGCCAACATACTTTTGAGAATTACTCTAGAGTTACTCCACATATTGCAATCCTTTTTTGCTATAATTTTAGATATAATTTTAAAGCATTTCTTTATTAAATTTGCAGCTATTCAAACGTAATGGTAACGATTTAGTTCTAAGAATGAATATTGAATTGGTAGAATCACTGTGTGGGTTCCAAAAAGTTATCCGAACTCTCGACGATAGGGATTTGGTTTTAACTGCCATCCCCGGTGAAGTGACGAAGCATGCTGATGTAAAATGCGTTTTAAATGAAGGTTAGTTTTATATTGATATTCATTATATTTAATAAGTAATCCAATTGTTATTGTAAATGATATGCAATTTTATTTAATTAATTTATTTTACAGGCATGCCGCAATACAAAAATCCATTTGAAAAGGGACGTTTAATTATTCAGTTCCTTGTTAACTTTCCTCGTGAAATACGAGCGGATACGATTGCCATCTTAGAGAATTGCTTACCGCCCAGGCCTCAGGTATTATTCAATATTCTTTTGATTATATAATGTAAATATATCACGATTTTTATTGATGTGATCGATTGCAGGTGGTAATTCCCGAATGCGCTGAAGAATGCTTACTCGTAGAGATGGACCCCGAAAAAGAATCTATGCGTCAATCTCATATGCAGCGTCATGCGTATGAGGAGGACGATGACGGCGGTCCCGGTGTAAATAAAGTGCAATGCGCAACTAACTAATTGTATATATGTTTAAAATGTATAATAATTAGCACATACATATAACTCATTACCAGCAACTTTTACTATGTGCAAGTGATATTTTTCTTTATGCTCCTCATTTTTAGGCTAGCGAGCATTAGTTAATGTATACATAATGACACTTAATCTTGTTGAGCAACTGATGCTGTTTTAGCTAAATATTTCAATGTTTATTTAAAATGGGACAAATATTTTTTTGCTTAATATTAATCAAACAAATACTTTGCAGTATTCACAAGATAGCATTCCTTCAGATTAATATTAATTAGACCTCAAAAATCGATTGTGTTATTAATGTGTGGGTATGATGTAATTTTAAATCTTGAGAATGTGTTTTGTGGCAATCAATACATAATATATGTATGTGTGTATTTCATTCTTTAATAATTAATTATTATTTATATTGTATACTTTTCATCTCGGAAGCTTGTACTTTTTTAAAATTATTTTTATTATCGACGTTTGAAATTGATAATAAAATTTTATGTAAAATTTGATAAAAACAGATCATTGTAACACAATAGATATTGAATCGTAAATCATTTTCATTCCTATAAAAAATTAAAATGTGCAGTAAGGCCTTGTTTGACACTGAGTATATATTCTTGGACTACAAATCCCTAAATGATACAGTGCTTAGGAAGGTTTTTTAATAATAAATTAAAAACTTTTTAAACAGCACCCCAAATTGTATTGTGGACACTATCACTGCCAAAGAACACGATGCACGATTGCAAACAAACATGCAGATGCGTTATATCGAAACTGTGTTAATCGTGGAAGCGCATTGTATTATGTGCATGTTGTATTAATATAATGATTAATCATTATTTTTGTCCAAAAATCAATTAATTATGTTCTCGACGATGTATAATGAATGACATGCATTCATGTTATAGTTTTCAAACATACATTTTTTAAATTTCATTGTCTTATGCTGCAGTGGAGTTAATCATACGAAGTATTGAATCTCCAAACAAATTTAAATTAGAGTAGTTTAGATGTGATAAAATTAGAATGTTATTTTTTGCATTCTCTATTTCAAATTTAAATTACAGGATTTTCGTAAAGGTCGATTCCTGCTTTTGTTTAAAATTACTCCACTGGATGTCGTATCGGCGTTTATACTTTTTAGTCAATTAACTAGAATTATTTCTTTATATTTACGGCATTCAATATTGTTCATGCCTAATTACCATATAAAATTACTGGACTCCGATCGAAATATGCTTAAAGTGTTGAGCATTCAACCGCACATCACAAGTCGGTCGTTCAATTGAATGCAATCCAAGTAAACATTCTATGAAACTCAACTATTGTACCAAACTACTGTTTTGGAGTCTGATTATTATATTTATGTATCACAAGGATGTTGCTACAGTTACCAATAAATCTATCATGCAATTTGAAATTTCGGAGGCGCTAAGATATTTGAATGTGTATTGATTGAGAATTGTCTTGCGTTATGTATTTGTAACAAATAAATATGTATGCTTGTGATTCTTGTTAGATGTGTGCATGCTATTATGTCGGTCACGTAACTATTTTGTGTTTGTGTGAATTTGGCATGAGATTTTCATGATTTTTTTTATGGATTGTGCCCCCCATCTTATCCAAATTACCACAAATTGCAATTTATGGTTGCTGTGAGTTTTGTTTCTTTATAGAGGTATTCATTTTTAATTTGTTTCTCTATGATAATTCATGTTAATTATAAAAAAAATAGTTTTTCAACATTTTTAGTGCTTCAGTTATAGAATAAATTAAAATAAAAATAAATTTGGTGTATTGAGAAAATTTGTTTTTTGGAATTTCACATTGGACATTGTACAAGGTGATAATTTTAAATAAATGAGGTATAAATCATGTTCATGTTTTTTTTAATATAGTAGAACCCTATTTTCTGATTCATCCCATTATCACATTTCTCGCTTTTATAGTCTCAGCCAAGCGTTCCCTCTTATAGTGTGTCAGTCTCTTAGTGCTTTTTTCTAGATCATCGTTTTCTACAAAATACTCAACTTTTAAGGTCATATTACATAGTTCGTAAATATGTATTACATTGACCCACAAAAAAGGGTCAATTGAAAACAGAATATAATACCCGCACGTTGTAAAAACACTAAAAATATAACAAGGCCATTTAAAATATGTGAATGGAAATAAGTTTGATGTATTGATTTCGTATAATCAAATTAAATACAATTAAAAAAAAACCTATTCCCAAATTGTGTATGGTGCTTAGGCTTTTATAGGGTGTTCCCTATCATTGCTATGGGGGAGGGTTGATTTATTCAGAGCTTCCAGCTAGCAGTTTTAACTTAGCCGTGCCGATAGGGGAATACAGTCAACCCTCCTATAAGGTTTCCTGTAAATCGCTGTTTTCTACAAAATTCTAATATTTTTAAGGTCAATTTAGATATTTCGTAAATCTATAATACATTGCCAAACGAAATAAAGGTCAATGCTCTTTGGTTGACAAGGAATTTTGTAAAAAAACACCGATTTAGAAGAAACGTTATAGGAGGGCTGACTGTATTGGGTACCCTAAGTTTTTGAATTTTCTCAAATAACTAAACAAATTTTTCCGTTATATGTATTAGTTTGCAAAAAATATCATAACTTTCAAAGTATTTAATATATTTTAATATTTTTTTCAATATCAAACTCACCGAATCCAGGAGCAGCAGTATATTCTAAAAGTTCATATAAACACTTTGAATCAAGTGAAAGGTTTGAAAAAAAAATTAACTTCAGCCGAACAATTTGAACAAAAATTTCATCGAAACAAAAAAGGCAATCAAAACATAAACAACATATGTTTAATTTCAAACAAAATACTCGATCGGAAATATCAAATCAATGATATGATAATATTTTTACGAACATCGTCCATGAAGCATTTTTAGGTCCAGTATATACTTTGTCCTTCGGCTAAATGGTTATTTTTTTATGAAAAACATCATCACTCGAGCTTTAAAAGTCAGGTAACGTAGGTACTAATGAAAATTGATTGTGGATATATAACTACATATCTCAAACTTATTGTATTTGTCTAAAAAATAAATATTATAAATAATTATTGAACTTTATTGTCTGCAATTGCAAAAAAATAAATCAAATCAACAATATTCGCTGCTGTTGCCACGTGTGCGATATTTTTCTCACTCGTATCTGGTACGATGTGCCGGATGCGAGTGAAACATGCTGCGAGAGCGTTGTCGTTTATGCGTCATATTGATTAGTTCAAAAATTAAAAATATCAACCAAATTATGAAGCATATCTTGAATTACTATTTTATTATTAGAATAAGTCATTTAAAAATTAAATGTAATTCATAAAAAACTTGAAATGTTTGGGGTATCACAGATTTTTTTTGGACCTTTGGACGTGTTTTTTTTATTGCCGTGATGCATTGGAAACAATAGAAATTGCATAAGAAATAGGTTGACTTACATAATTAGTATTCTAAGGATGTCTAGTGTTTGGTATATGTATCTCTAATACATTCTGTGCTGCGGGATTATTCATGTTTTCAGTCCATTTCTTTTTCAGGGATGTCGTAACTCATGAATATATTTTATTTAAATTAATTTGATATTATTTTATTTTTAGATAATAATTGACAACCCTGAACAAGATAATAAAATTCATCTATAAATTATGCATAGACAGTATTTTTTTACAAAGAATTGTGAAAAATACATCTCAAAATGTGTAAATCGTGTATCAATAAATATTAAGTAGACAGCCTTGGTGAAATCTGTTGAATTTATTTTAAAATAACAACGAGACATTAAAATCTTCTAAAATTTTAGGTTAATATTAGGTACATTAATATCTCACCAGGAAAATAAATTTATATATTGAGAAAATTTTTATTATCAACGAATAAACGTATGGGATAGGGTGAAAGAGGTTAAGACTGCAACCTCAGTGCAATAATGCCTGCCAACTGCTTAAAATATGTCTTTTAGAGACTTGCTGACTGAATATTTAAAAGACCACAAATAAATTGACGTTTCAAATGAAATTCGGGAGTTAAGCGAGTTGGTATGGCAACATGTTTTTTTGAGGTTTGCACATCAACTTGATAAAATTGTTTTGATGTGTATATAAGATTCGCAAGTTAAAGAGGAAGATATATTGAATCTGTCTAGTTATCCTCAATATTTAAGCAATTTAAAAGGTTGACTCAAATCAATATTGTTAACCAGCAGCCTATAAAGGTCTCTAAGGTCCCCAAATTATTTTTAGTGATGTTGTAGGATTTGGTGCCATACAAAGAGCTTTTTGAATGCTGACCTGCATAATAAGAGTGTACATCAGATCGACATGTTTTTATATATGGTTGCTATAAAAAATGCTTTTAGTAATATGCATTTTTTACAAGAATTTAGAAAATTCTTACGTATGAAGAATCATGGAATCCACGTTAGTAGTGGAAAAGGATTGTCGTCATTCGGGATTTGTTATTTATTATATATAATACATACCTATATGTACTTGTTAGCAAGCCTTTCATATCTAATATAATATGGGCTGTTTTGATATCCTCAAATTTAAAAGGTTGGATTATAAAAAGATTTTGCATATTATGTTCTTTCAATAATCCTATACAACCATGTAAATTTTATCTTTAATTGTCTCCGGTAATAATGTTAATGTTTATGCTAATATTAATTACTTATACAAATTTATATCTTTCGGATACAGGATTTTAATTCTGAACAAAAAAGTAAAAACAAGAATGTTATAAACAAACACTAAGAAACAAAAAACTTATTCAGAATGTGATGCCATAAATTGTGTATTAAGAAATCGTAAATATGTGTGGGGTATGTTTTGAGGTATTAATTGTCTGACTTCATGTTTATTTCGGTTTATTCAATTCTCAAAATACAGACATTAGTGAGAAATGAATGATACAGAATGTGACCTATATGAAAAAACCTATGAGATGTTGATCGGCTTGCTTTCTTATGTGGATTCGCTACAAGCTGACTCCCCCAGTCAGCTTGTAGCAAAGATGTGATAGCTGCTGTAGCTAAGGATCTCCGATGTGGTGCTACTTTTGGTGAAGGGAATCTTCGGAGGCGAAGGACGTTGGGCAAGATTGCTGAAATAGTGCGAGATTGGAGAGAACGTGCTCTTTCCCGACGAGCGTAACTAGCCTGGTCGGTAACTTTGGAGTAATACTAGAGTCTCTGATATAAATTCTGATTGTGGTGAAAAATGCTTTAGCATCGGAATTTAACCGTTGATTAGCTACCCTCGGTCGATCTCATAGCGTAGCTGTGTGTCTGATTGTTCACATGTCTTTTAGCATTAGTGGGTTCTATGAAATTTACTGTATTGTTATTATTATTTGACTGGTTCTTCGACATCTAATATAAATCATCAAATACATAATACATTTTTGATTTTATAACATACATAAATCTACGTAATCTTGCTCGTCTTTGTATTAAGGGCCACAAGCCTACAATTGTCAAGGCCGCTGTCATTTCGAAATTCGTTATTTATTAAAACTAGTAATGCCCAGATGCATTGACAATCTATTACTCTTCTTTATTCTATTAACTCTTTATGGTCCGGCAACACATATGCTATGTTTTATAAAAACTTTCATCAAAAGGCCGCTAACATAGCATATGTGTTTTTAAACTTCATATATAAAAAAAAATCACATTTACATCCTGAGTGCTTTCGTGTAGTTTATACAATGTGGCAGCTTTCATTTATCTTGCAATTGTTAGTAAATTGCATTATATTTCGTCCACATTTTGTGAACAAAAGGTGACCACTCGGTTGTAAGTGTTGCTAGGAATAAGTCCTTGTAGGTATAAGCTTTCTAATTATACCGCCGTGTTTTTTGTAATCTAATATTAGAGACGAATATTATGACTGCTACATATGTAATGAGTATTTAAGGGCGAGTTGAGTTTTAAATAAAAAAATATATATATAAAAATGAACAAATGATTTATTAATATGTTTTGTAATGTTTTAATCTATACAAATATGCAATTTTTTTATTGCTGCCGACACTCATAAAACCACTGTTGGTTGAAAAATTTACAGTCGTACAATGTCCATAATCAGATTGGGGCGATGGAAAATTTGAAAACACCTCAAACGAAGGCAAATGCGCTAATCGAATTGCATTCGGGGCATGGGTAGAGTAAAATGCGAGAATTTCAGAACTTGAATTGAATTTCAATCCAGATATGGAGGTACGCAAATTAAGAAAAACTTTCTTCGGCTGAGGATGTTTTGATGACAGTGTGTCCTTGGTTTCATATAAATTTACAACACCCTGTTCACTTCCAGTAGCAATATATTTGCCGCACGCGCTAACAGCTAGGCTCGAACCAGATAAACATCCGTCATCTGTCCATTTATGTATCACTCTCAATGTGGAAAGATTCCAAACTGTAACGTTGCCTTCTGAGCTATGTGCAAAAAGTTTTGTATTATCATGACTGAAGGCTAATGTAACAACTTCACCGCCCAATTTTAATGTTTGAATAAGTTCTCTGGATTTGGCACAGAATAAATGAATTTCGCCAAATCTTCCTCCGACCACTAGGTATTTTCCACATGATGAGAATTCAAACTTTGCCATTTTTGTTATTCCTTTTGGTAATGAGACACGAATAGCGTTGGCATTCATCATGTCATATATGTAATAGTAAGGAAAACGTGAGCCTAGCACTGCCGAAGATCCGTCTGGGGTGAAGCGACCACAGTGAATTGGAAAGTTTTTGAAAGATATACAATGAAGTTTATCATTATTTTTACCGTCCACAGTAAGTAGTGATGCTATGCCAGCATTTCCTGCAACGAGAGCAACTGTTGACGTGGGATGAAATTGTATAACATCAATTTGTGAGCCCTCTTTGCCAGTATTACTGTTTAAATGTTTCAATCGTTTAAATTCTAACTGTCCTTTTTTTAGTGACAAATTACTAGATTTCTTGATATGTCCCACTGATTGAATTATCTCATCGTCGCTGTTTTCATCTACTGATGTGTTCAGATCAGCCCAGGCAGGGGTGCCCACGACGCGGCGATACTTGTCTTGCAGTAATGCTGCATAGGTGTCTGGACGCGAATCCGTCTGATCCGATTCACCGGTACGTCTACCCGGTAAGCGGCGGCCCTGTGCTCCCAACGCAGCATCCACGCTCTCTTCATCGTCAGAATCTCGCCATGCCGCGACTTCTTCCTTAGGCTTCTTTTTACGCGGCTGTTCATCTTCATCGTCGCTTTCATTCTCTGAGCTTGATGCCTTATCTAAAATATTTGAACCCTTACCAAATAGTAATCGGGATAACCTAAAATTTTAATTTGTATAATATAATGTTGTAAAATGATAATTGGCAACAGTCATATGTTATATATATTATAAAAGGGTGATATATGCATTACGTACTTTTCTTCTTCGGCAAATTTCGTTAATTTTGAAGACAACATGTTTTCACGTGTGTTTGACTGAGCGGCCTGACAAGCTGACAGATGCAGTGTGGCCATACGTAATACTATTACAAGCCATGTTGACAAGTGCGGTGTGGTAACTTTGCTCACATTTAACTATACGTAATATAAAACATTTAACAACACCATTACACAATTATTTATTGTGATTATATATTAGAAGTTTAAGTATAATACTATTTACTAAAATTGATGTATATATTCATTACTTTATTGATGCAGTTACATATATAATTAAAAATACTATTAATATTTGATATCCTTTTTGAATATGTGTTTTATATATAAATTACAATATAATAATAATAATTTATATATAAAA
>JAGXCT010036317.1:21436-89854 GCA_022495035.1 Philopotamus ludificatus | reverse complement strand
AGCGCATGCGCTTACATTATCTTCTCGGTATATATAAATATGTTTTCATATGTGTGGGAAGCGAAATGGGAAGCACTGCTCTAACGTACTGTGCACTACACAAAACATATATCAAAAAAATAACTAAACCCTTATATATTTAATAAAAACAAAAAATCATTTGTCCCTTTGGCTCATAGTGAGTGGATACAGGGAATATACTTCCCTACCTCAATCGGAATGTATTAATGACTCGCCTTAATACAGTCAATTCCGCTTAATTGGAACACATGCCCAAAAGTTTAAGGTAAAAGTGATATATGTATTTCTAAACATATTAAATACTATATTTTAATACAAAAAATAAACATAAACGTCGAATATTTAATAAATTGAATCTTGCATTTTTTTCATCTTTAAACGTTTTAAGTTAGACGCAGCAAAACAATTTGTATCGTGCTGGTTTTTATGGTCAGCGAAATATCTGAGACAAATTGTGGCACTAATGGCTTTGCCTGAATAGAAATTGTGTGAATTTTTTTTCAATTGATATGTAATTTACTAATTTCTCGATACAAAGTCTTCAAATTTTTTAACACCCCCATGTCTATTGCTTGCATTAATGATTTTTACATCTTTTGTTGTCTAAAGGAGGATGTGACGCACAATTATCGACGAGCATTACAAATGTTTATTTAAATTTATAATTTACTATTGCAATTAAACGAAATTTTCGTCTTAATTAAGCGGAATCTATTGTATACCATCAATAGCATTTGCCAGCCACGAGACACTCACTCGCTGAGCGTACGAGCCTTATCAGACTCTCGAATGGTAGTCGAGGCCAAAGGAGCCAGAGGCGCGTCGTCCATTGATTGTGCGGCGCACACAAGCGCCAAGAAGCGCTATGTGGGAAAAAAATTAAATATATTAAATGTTAATTCATTCTTAAAATTTAAGAAAATCGGTTAAAACTTGCCAATACTAAAGGGTACAGAGGCCCCAATTATTTTTTTGCACACAGGTGCCGGACACTATCGGTGCGCCATTTAAAGGAACCTGAGTCTCACACGTGACGTGAGGAGGGCTCCCCTTTTGTGTCTATACCGGGGACCCAAGCCATGCAATTTTTTTTGTTAAGAGTTTCCTCACTTGGCCATTGCTGGCATTGTAATTTGCCTCAAATAGCCGACTGTCCCGATAAACCGGAGTTCAGTTAAGTGCAATCTAAAAACGAATTTATTTTATTCAGACATAAATCAATCATTTTTGTCTTGTAAAGATGTTGCACTGGATACATATTTCTAGCTCAATCTAGGGCAGGGAAGAGCAACCCGCTGTAAGAAATGTAATGTATGTATAGAAAAAAACCTGTGTCTCCATTAACATATATTGTATCGTGTGGACTAAGGTCTCATAACAAAAATGTTTATCGAAACCGAAAATAAAATTATGGATCGGTATCTCAAAGTCATTATTTATGTAAGCTAATATTCATATTTTGAATCATAAATCAGTGTAATCCGATTTCAAAATGTACCATAATCATTGGTCCCGTACGGGACCGTAGGGCATTGAACGACGCAAATCCGCGATCCCGTATGGAACCACTGGCCGTTTAAAGGTTAATAGTATTTATATTTTTTATACTAGGATTATTTTGTTAATAAAGAGATAATTTGAGTTCATCCTTCAGTTTTGGTACGTACTATAAGTTTCATACATGCGGCCCGCACAATATTTTTCAATTTGTAGCTGGCCCGTTGTAGAAAAAGGTTGCTCACCCCTGATCTAGGGATTAAACTTCATTACTATTTTTAAATTATTGAATAACGTACAGTTAACCCTCCTATAGCGCCGAGGTACAGTTTTTTCACGTCAAATACAAGGTGTATTTGATTTGTAAAAAGGTGCATTTGATTTGTAAAAAGTTGTATTTGATTTAAAAAAAAAGGGTGCATTTGATTTGTAAAAGGATGCATTTGCTCTGGAAAAGGATGCATTTCATATAAAAAATGGTGTATTTGACTTGAAAAAACTGTATAGAAGACTGGGTATTCATACAAAATTTGAGGTTAGATTTTTTTTATTGTATTTTGTAAATATAAACAAAATCATTACAACATTTTTTCATTCATATATTTTGAGCCACCGTGTTATATTTTGTTGTCAACCAAAGGGCATTGACCTTTATTTCGCGGCCATGTACTACATATTAACGAAATATGTTATTATATTAGCGTTTTGTTGAAAACGACGCTCTAAAAGGATTGCTATAGGAGGGACTATCGCACCCGACGTTCTATGCCAGGAAGAGCTATAGGATGTTTACTGTATTAGATTAAATACATTAATATTAGAACCATGTCATCCTAAAAATGGGATATAAGATCATTTAATGTTAAAATTCCAAAAAAAATAACTTTTATATTTTTTTTCAGACGCATAAAACCTGTGCAGAATAAAGCAGTGGCTTTTCTGGCGATGGGTGAAGGCTGGCACAACTACCATCATTCGTTTCCATGGGATTATAAAACTGCAGAACTAGGCGATTACTCATTGAACTGGACCACCATGTGGATTGATCTCTTTGCTAAAATCGGCTGGGCTTACGATCTTAGGCAGCCTTCGAAACGTATGGTGATGCGGATGATGCAAGACCACGGCGATGGCTCTCATGGTCGCAATCTGAATTGCTGATAATTAATTGATCAAATTATTTCATAATTCTCATTCAAGGATCATTGCGTCAGCTAACTCACAAATAAATGTATCACATATTAAATAAATTTAATTTAAAATACACAGAATTTTTATTTTTCATGGCTAAATGTTGGTCCATATTTGTTTTATAATATTCGGGTATATGGAGATTTCGAATTGCTTTTTCATCAAAAGCTCTCTGAAAATCTTTTCGACAGTCAATAATAAAATAAACAACTAATAAGGCTACTAAAAATAAACATGTAAAAAAACAGCTCGAAAATTAAATCCAATTCCATTGAAGAAATTGGTGAAATAATATATGCTAAAAAATATATATATCATACAAAAAAAACTTGATATCGTTAAGAAGGATCTGCATAACCGGATCTTAACAAAAAAAAATGCGTGGAGTCCTGCCTAAATTATCATATGATATATAGTATCATTTTATTTTGAACTTATTTTTGCAATGTTTTTTTATATATGTTTAAATAATATTTATTGATCGAATCTCGGATAATCGCAAATTAATCTAATATTAAGTGTGATTGTTTCGATCTACTTAAAATCTAATCCACATATTGTTCAAAGAGACATTATCAACAACAGATTTAATGATAATTTTATTGCAAAACAAGAAAAAAAAATTATCACATTTAATTCATTTTTTATCACAATCTTGTTAATTATGCAAGCTTAAAAAATCGCAAGTTTCCGATGATGTCTTTGACTTCATCCGATAGTGATAGGAAGCTGTCGTGACCCGGTCAAGAGCCAATTCAAGTTCATGATTCATGTCACATCGACATCCAACGCATCTGACGACAGCAATAATAAGCATGATGCAATCGAGTGATATCTTTTAACATGAGGCGAACTATTCACCTTATAAACTTCGCTATAACCGTGCAAGAACTAATAGATTAGAGCCAACGTATTTAAAAATCGTTTTCAGGTGTGCCAACTTGAATATTGGGCACGCGTAATTAGCCGCCAGTGTTGCAATTGTGAAAAAATCCATTTAATTTATTTTATTAGATTTTTTTTTCCAATAAATCGTAAGCGAGGAGATGCGTCTAATTTTAAGAGCTTTAAGTAAAATCTTAATCAATATTAATTTCTTAGAAAAATCTAGATGTTTTTATCTTGAAGAATAATTAAAACTGGTTTTAAACGTGTTCTCTTTACATAAGCAATCATTTTTAATGAGATCAACCCATTTTTTCGTGCACCGCTAAAATTAATTGTTCTTTGTATTCTTTCAAATTAAATTAAATACAATAAATCGATTCTAAAATATTACGTTAACCCTTTAGGTGCCACATGTATTTTTTTAAAAATGCTGGAGAAGTGTCGATAATCGATGAATATATATTTTTTTTTATTTTGATTACTTTTATTTTGATTTATCGTTGTGGACGTTTTTCTACATATATATACATCAATTGTTTATTTATTTTTTATTTGTGATAAAACGGTAAAAAAATATAATTGATCAACTCATTTTCAATAGCTTTCGAAAAAAAATGACAAAAAATGCTTTTTTTTGTAAATATCATTTATTATTTATTATTGATTCACAAAATAATATTTTCTATCTTTTAACCCGTTGAGAGCCTAAAATTTTATATTATTTATCAAAAAAAAAGAAATCTTTTTACAATTAGTCAATATTTCAAATGACAATGACAGAGACACATGTTTTCAATAATGTGACGTAATTTTAGAACCGTGGGTAACGCGTGACGAATTTTATGGCTCGAGCTATATATCGTTCTGTGGCACTCAAGTACAATAATGTATCAGTACGATATATCGTTCGGTGGCACCTAAAGGGTTAATGCTTTTTCAGTAACAATGGTGATCAAGTTATAGAGAGCCAGTCACTTCATCTTTATTTATTCTAGGATTATCTTATTTAAACTACTTATCAATCATTATTTTTATCTGAGAATTTAATAAAATTCCTCTATGGATTATGGAATAAGCAATAGTTCTATGAAAGAATTGTATTTCTTTAATATTTCTTTATATATATATCGAAAACGATCTGGTTAGCTTCTTTTGATTTGATGCCATTATAGAACAAGACGTACTTCAACTTCTTTGCTTTGAGTGGGAGCATCTGGGAAACGTAAAAATCATAAAATTCAATACTTAGTATCTTTCGCGGACCAGACCATTGTCTTCTGCAGACCATCATGGAGGGATAAATAGAAGAAAGACGGGTCTAGGGCAAAAATAATCTGTCGTAGCACTGCAACATTCGCAACTGAACCGAATTTGCAAGTCCAGAATTTTCCTAGCTCTCCAAAATAGGAGAAAAAACAAAAATATGTAGATCGCTTATGTCAGAAAGTGAACACCTGATGAAGAAGACACGAAGAAGTAGAAAAACAACGGTGTCCAAAAGCTCTTTCTGCTTATGAAGTACATAGTTTTATCGTTGGCTATCTATCAAAAAGGTTTTTACCTGTTTTGGTGTGCTTGTACTTTTTTTCCTTTCTCAAAGAGGTCGACGTTTCAGCAGCATTGGGGAGATAAAGACAAGGATTCAAACACCATACAGAAAAATTGCGTTTTAGAAGTGATAATGTATCTGACAGTGATTACTTTGATATATGTATATG
Organism: Philopotamus ludificatus; assembly: GCA_022495035.1. NCBI lineage: Eukaryota > Metazoa > Arthropoda > Insecta > Trichoptera > Philopotamidae > Philopotamus > Philopotamus ludificatus. The sequence continues at coordinate 84,539 of JAGXCT010036317.1, read as the reverse complement.
GTTTTTTAAGAGAAAAACGATAATTCCGTGTATTTTCTTTAGATATCGTCATTTCAAAGCAATCTTGGTGTATCTGTAGGAGCTCCAGAATTATTTCAGCTCGCTAAAAATATGCATATATATGTAGAAAAGACAAGAATCAAGCCACTTGAAGAATCTTATCCGTGTTAGGATGTAGTTGATCTTCTGATTTCTTGAAACATTGTTTTCTGTCTTTTTCGAGCTGGAACAATTCTAGACCTCCATTTGTGAATATTGCGTACCCACCACGGCTTTTTTCAGGTGGCAAAGACCTGCCCCGGGGTAGAAGGCCACTTAAATAATAACAATAACATGAATAAACGATAATATTGGAGCAAAGTAGTACAAGATTTATTTGAAGATGAGAGTAGCCGGAAACTGACTTATTCAAAGTAGCCCATTGTGTCTGAAGCGTCACTTCTTTTAGTTTTTCCTTATATAAATCACATCGAACAATAAAAATGTGGTATTATTAACAAACATTAACTTGAAATGATATTGCCAATAACAATTTAATTTGCCATTATAATTTAGTACATAAAAAAACAGAAAACTGAATAGATCATAAAAGATTATTACAGTTGAAAAAAATAATATACATATATTTAAATCAAGACGAATGCAGTATGCGAACGTGTATAGCATCATTAGGCTCATTTTGGTTGATCTTGAATTTTTATAGCCATTTTTTTTATAGTTTCACACTGTTTACAGGTCAGAAATAGACACATTTCTTTCAATTTTTTTTCGTTTTTCGTGAATGTGACCTCGATGCAAATACTATTTATACATTTTGGCAATCAAAATAGTGAATGTGTACTAGCCATAATTTATCATACAATTGTTATTTTTTTATTGTAACATCTGGTGTTATTTTCACGCATCCGATTAAGATTATCTCGGACGAAAGTTCTCGACAAATGAGTTTAAAATAATACCATAAGTCATAATTAAAATGTGTAATCATTATTTTGATTCAATTTAAAAACGTCATAAAAAATGATGGTCGTTGCGTTGTCATGCTAACAGATTTGTTCAGCAGCAGTGTTGCTAACGCGTGTAACGATAATAATATTTTCACAATAATATCTGGAGAAAATTAAAAATTAATGTAAATCATGTTATATGACAGTGAATCGTGGCAGAGTAGATGTGACGATCGTGAACTTGATTTCTGCATCAGCAACAATTTATTGACGTCGGTTTAACCGTGGTTTATCCACCAACATCACGTTTTTATTTAATTCAAAAGTAAAATAAAATGCCAATTATTTCATAAGATATCATTTGAATATACATGATTTTATAAAATAATATATAATTTTTAATTAAATGTCCCTTTTTAATTGCTTATAACGTGAAATGATATCATCGACATGATAATTCAGCATTATGTTATCAGCGTTTTAAAACGCGAAGGAAAGGGTTGTAAGTATAAAGCCGCCATATTTCTACAATACTCCGCAGTAATCTTCAGGCGTCTTTACATATTCAGTGATAGAAATTCATTGTGATAAATGTAAGAAATTGTGAAATTATTCATAGTATAACATGAATTTTAATCGAATCCCTCTCAAGATACAATAACATATAATTTAATTTAAAGCATTCGTCTTTAAATGGAGATTCGTTTAAAAAGCATTTACACATTATAAAATTAATTATAAAAATTTAATAAACACGTTAAATAAGACGTGTCGACTTCTACGTTCGTTCGTCAAGCATCGAAATGCAATTATTATGAGTTGATAATTAACGTTTATTGCCATTCGTGTTTGTAAAATTGAGTGGCAATAACATTTTTTTATATAAATATATATATATTGTACTTTTCCCTTTTGAAATTGAAAAATAAATTATTTCTTTCGCACACCGCGCCGTGAACGTTTGGCGTCGATATTTTACGTTTTAGTAAAACGATTACAATATTAAACGCAATTATTTATCGAGTGGTTTCGCATTTTTTTCCGCCGCGAAGAATTGCATGGTCGTATAATTGCGCTTTGAGACCGCACAACAAAGAGAAAAAAGGCAAAATTTTGGACGAGAAATATATTAACGGTCGTCGGCATCATTTCGGGGTTGTGCGGGGGAGGGGCACGCGGCGCGGGGAGGGGGCATCGCGCCACACAACACGTGAGCGGCTGCAGAAACAACCTTCCACGTGCGTCCGATCGCACATCGCCGTCATTTACCAAAGTTCATAGTACAAATATTTAAATGGTGCAACTTTAAAATTTATAACGCCATTTTTTTAGCATTGTCATATATAATATATTTTTTATAAAACTCTACATGTCCACTTCCTTGATACATAATTAAGCTTCATATATTTACATACACGTTGACGACCTTGAAGTAAGAAAAAATTGATCGATATTAGGTTGGACTAAAAAAGTTACGGATTTTTGTTCTTCTCAATAATCTTAATTTACTATTAATTATATCCCGTTCAAAGTAATTTCCATCAAATATATTTTCCACTGTGATAGTTCCCATTTTTCCATTATTTTCGAAGCGCATTTTTCGCTATATATTTATTATCTCCTCAATTTGCTAAAATATCATCATTCCATATTTTTTTTATCATCTTCAAGACACAAAAACACGTGAGAATTGAATCTGGTTATATTTTGATCAAACCTTGTGTATAAAAAAATCGTCTCGTATAGATATTATCAAGATATAGAATACCTTATACTAGTTTTTGCTGATTTTCTTTTTGAAACTGAATAAAAAACATTTAAAATCAATTGTAAATATTTTTTCGATCAATATATTAATATGTAAACTAGATTTTCAACTCGTTTTTGAAAAAAAGCGTGCAAACTTTTAAATTAACATGCATAATAGTCATGGTCGGTAAAATAATTATTGCTATTAGGTTGGATTTTATGCTTAGACGTATCTTAATCTTTGTAATTTTCAAAACAATTGGTTTAATTAATATGTTATCATGATAATGTTAATCCGATCCATAGTAAAAACAATATTGTTAATTTTAGAATAACATATTTTTATAATTATATTAAAAAAACAGTAAAAATGCATATATCATCCAAATAGGTGGTGTAGATAAATATTACTAGCATAATTCGTGATAAATATTTTAAGCTTATTAATAATATCTTAGACGTGATTTGGACTGCGTATCTTGCATATTTTGTGTTTCGAAGTTGGGCTTCTTTTCGCGTTCATCTTTCTTTAATATTTATGCTTTGTGAAATTACTAAGGATGGCTTTTGGAAGACATAATTTGTGAAATCTTTGTGAGTAATTAGGATTATATTGTTCAAGGTTTGATATTGATTTATTTTATAGTATATTCGAATTCGCATTAATTAAATCTATTAACGGTAAAGATTTTAGTTTAATTTCCCATGTCTGTATTTCGAATGAACCGCGGAGCATTTGTTATAGTCCACATGTCTATGTATTTATTATAGCAGGTTTAAATAACGTTGATTATACTATATTATCTTGGGAGACATACAATGTGGAGTGAGTAAATAAAAAATGACACGTGTTTTAAAAAAATGTTTTCATATTATTTTGTTATGCGAAAAAAGCTAATTGATTGTATCTAATTGGAATAATATTGTTTTCGGTTCAACGATTACTTTTTAAACATAAACGATACAAAAACAATGTCACATTATCACTCAAAGTATAAACATTTTAATTTCGCTTTGATAAAAAATTGTCATAAACAATTTGCGATATGAAAATGATTTATGAACATATTGCAAAAAAATAGACTGTGAATCAATTGATATTAGCATAAGTTTACGAGTTTCTGTTAATCTGTACAAAAACTGGATAATATTTTCATTGTAATTATATTAGGAAAAACGTATTAAAACAAGTTAAGTTATTGTATGTAATATTATTGCGATGATGATTGATTTATGACCATTGTGACTCGGTCTTGATTTTAAATGGAGGGTAAGGTCAATATGCAATGTCCGACGATGAGTGTGAATGACGTTTACTGCGTTTTGCATACACGAAATTTATTATGAGTTATGATGATAAGCTATGCAATCAAAGGGAAAAGGTAGTAATGATATGACGTGGCGAATGACGCGAGTGTAAGGTGACGCCCGTTGCCGACTCGCCGGCAGCCTCCTAGAACGCCGCTCCTGTCAGCTGTCAACCAGTGAGTCGCGTACGCGTTGGGGCTCAGCTCCACGTCAGGGCCTCCGCCTGTCTTCGACCAAGGTTTGAGTGTTGTGCGTGACACGCATCCCCTAAATTCGTCATCCGTTCCGAGTGAAACGCGGCCATTCTTTTCGGACCACTGCACATAACCGAATCATACTCTATTTCGCCCATTTTATGAAAATTATAAAATTTTCATACAAAATCCATCACTATCTCGGTATGTACTACATGTACACGTTACATTTATCTTTACAGCGACGTATCAGACCACGGAACGTAGATTTTAAATATAAAACATGTAAAAAATCTCTATACACCGACGCATCACAAAGTTTTTGTCGGATATTTACTGTTAAACTCGGTCAATTCTGCTGTTTTTACTATTTTTAAAAGCGCTTTATCGTTTTTTTATGTGAAATTATACAACAATTTTGTGAGGTGAGGTCGTAACACCTATGCCACTATTATTAATAATCATGTATAATAAAATATATCAATATCAATCTTACAATTACATGATCTAACAGCGATATATCTCACCGGATATACTTTCATTTTATCGTTCGATTTATTGTATGCACGAAAATTATCATAACATGCACACTTTTATAGAAAGTAATCCGTCTATGCAGTATCGGTCATCTCAGTGTTTAAATATTTAAAATTCTATTAATCGGTGAGTGTCGAGTGAGTATGTTGAGTAATATGCGAAACTTTCACATGTCAATCATTGACGATGTTACAATTGGCCCTTTGAAAGCTCTTATTGATGATCCGATGGCACCGTCTAGCGGCAATATGCATTCGCATGTACATTTCATGCGACTCGGTACTCGTTTCAATGTCAAAATCATAATGATTCATCGATGTTATTCATAGTTGCGTATTTATTTATTGTTTTATGTAAATTATCGTATAAATTTGGCGGTATTCTGTATCAAATTATGAGATTAATTTGTCATCATGTTTGACATTTTCGGTGTTGCCATACGCGCGTTTTTTTTTTCGTTTGATCGTGCGGTGTGGCGCTATGTAAAAAACCCTAATAGGCTTTTACTCGATCGCGTGTTTTTATGATTTTTTCCACCGAATTACAATAATAACGTGGCTTTTTTCATGCATGCGTTCGATTCGATGTTCGTTTCCGCGCTAAAAATATGTACTGACGCAATTTCGTGCGCTATAATTATTTTTGCGCATTTATATGCCCAATTGCGTCCGATGATATAATATCGTTATTATTTTTTTCGGCGTTGTGCAACAATGCAATAATGACGTTCGTACGGACGACATTGACTTCCGGAAAAGTGGGATTCGCGAGGATGTGACATCAGTGTGATTGAACAAATCTTGCGCTAATGGCACGCCGCCAATTGTGAATGCAAAAAACAATGAATGACATTGTCGTGAATTGCTTCCCGCTCCCAAATGCACGAGTACCTTCGTTCGATTAAAAAATGTGAGGTTATGCAGCACTGTAATTTACATTGTCCGGCGATGGAATAAGATGAAGCTGATTTGCATGATCGTTGTATAATCGGTATTCGGATGCCGTTACGAGATATTTTTCGGGCTGCATAAATAACCAGTTCCATTTTGAATTCGTTTTCTGCGCGCTCAAAACGCCGAAGGGAATCCGGCAATTATCGGCCATGCTCCCGCGACAGTTCTGTATCGATAGGTATCGATACTTTCCAATCCCCATTGTTCGATCATTGCAAATGGCCGTTTTACCGAAATGCATTTCGTGGCTCGGTTAGAAATCTGCGTTGCGTCATGCGATAAATTTCGCTAATAAATTTTCTCAATGCATATGGCGGAAATGCGAGTTATATTCCACTTATTAAATTAATATATATATATAAATGGGTTAATATTCCATCGGTCGATTCTCCGGCCATTAATATAGAATTATTTTTATTATGCTCATTTTTAACGAGAAAATAAATTGGACGAAACACGTAACAAAAAAATTATCTGACCTTGTTTCTAATTTATTATTACTACTTGCAAATCTTGATTACCCGCAATCTTTCGCGTTTAAAAAAAATGTTGTTGCAATTATCAGCAACAGAAATGAAATACAATGTGAATAAATTTACATCTGATGCCAGAAAATAAACAGATATATTTATAATTGCACGTGGAGACTCTTCTGAAATATCATTTGCAATTTAATTTATTTTTAAATCGACTTAATTTGTAATCAAAGCCAATAAAAGAAATAAACGTGATTTAAGCACATGAATAAATTATCATGTGTATAATAATTTATCGTTTTTTGTCGCAAAACATTTGAAATAATTTGTAATATTTGAGTCAATGTTTCTGTGTTGATATTGCTCATATGTTTTTAATAATGTAAGATCAGAATAGGACACTTCAGTTCAAATCTTCCAACTCCGGCTCTTTCTATCTTTGATTCTACGCAGTCATTTAAATGTCAGATAAGAACTGATAACTCGATATACCGTCCAAACACTGCCTGAGATTGTGTAGCAACCTGCAGACTACTACTTCAACTCTCACTCCATTGTTTACATATTGACATAATTTTCCGAATCGTCAAAAATTGCAGACATTATGCAAGTTTTCCATCAATTTCTTTAATAGAACATTTGTTATCAGCAATTGTCACGCCGGCGTGACGACTGCTTACTTACCGCACACGCTAGCGACACGTGCTGAAAGCTTTGTATACAAAATATGCGTATAGGAATGTGTTTATTAGGTTCATGGTTACATCTAGAATCCATAAGTTTCGTAAGAAAAACCAGTTATATAGCTAAATATTTTTATTTGCAAATTTATTCGCGTACGGAACACAATTATGGAGATCTTTTCTGGAGAAAATGTTGTCAACACCTTAATTCAGCCGATTTGTGCTTTCTATTAAAATTGTTTGAAAAAATATTATATATAGTTTTCTATCTTAAGGTCAACTCATCCTTCTATGACAAAAATACGTAGCCGATCAACTATTTAAAAATAGTCTGACTTTCCCCAAAAATAAGACCCAGTCTTATATTATACTTATCGTCTACCCTACGTGAAACGCGTTCACGTAGTGTTTTCTAGGAGCAACATCCGAGTAAGACCCTGAACAAAAATGACAAAAGATGGCATAACCACAGAGATCCCGAAGAATATTCCATATTGAAAAAAATTCAAAGACTATTCAACCTAATAATCGAAGTCATAGTAAACAAACTCTTGCACAGGCTAGATCAATTTCAACCATAGAACAACATTTTGAAGAGGCTTTAGTGCTATAGATCATATGAATATCATACAAATGGAGAATACGTACCTCAGATTGGCAGAAGACGTAGGTTCTTTGATGGAGACTCTGAAATTTGTAGAAGAAATGTTTAGAGACCTCAGTGATGCCTCTCGATCAGTCGGCTTAAGAATGAAAAAAATAAACCATAAACCAAATTCACATAGAATGACAGATCTTTAACAAGCGGTATGAGAGAAGAATACAACTAGACTACAAGGATATACCGGTCACAGCTGTCGTCAGAGTGGCCAGAATCCGGTGGGCCGAGGTGTCAAGGATGTGAGACAGTCAGCTGTCGAAAAGGCTAATGGTCAACAAGCCTTCCTGTCTCAAGAGGAACGGAAGACCGTGGCTGAGGTGATTGGACTGTGTACAGAGAGAAACTGCGACATTGAAACTAAGTGGAAGATGAAGCGACGTAGCGGAAGACTGGATAAAATGGAAAAGGGCGTTGGATGAGGCCAGGGCTCTACAATAGGGCTATTGCGCATATGATGATGTAACATATATTCAAATCCCTAAAACCAAAGGTATTCCCAGCACTGGCCTGGAAAACCTGGGTATATCTCTGTGCGGTTGAATCCTCAACAAAACGATCCTTGAGAACCACAAAATCGTCAAAAAAATTGAAGTGGCAGTGGAAATGTGGTCCACAGAAAGGACATGTGGGTCGCCCTCCGACGAGGTGATATAATCAGACTTACAATGATCATCTGGAAGAGGAAAGCTAGTGACCGTACAAGATGAAAACAGTTAAGAGAGACTTCTACTCTATTTTTCGGAAAATAAGCCAAATTCCAAATCGAATTCTAAGTCCTTGGATACCTACAACTTTCTTCCATCATTCTAGTAATTTTAATACGCCATTTGGATGAAAATCTAAATATAAAATATTCTTAAAAGTCTTCTCTGTTGTATATTCTGGAACTTTTTCCACGAATTGCTTCTTTTAATCAACCCAGAGTACTACGATAAAACTGTTCCATGTTTAAAAATTGTATAATAAGCAATTCCTTTACAATCCCAACATACACCGACAAGAGTACCTTTTTGACAGTTATGTTCAGCTTCGGCGTTGCCGAGTACCTGCCCTTTAGAAAGCCATTGTTGTTATGCCTATGTTCTCATCCTCTCAAGACATGTCGAAGAAATGTTGAATTCTCTTCTAATTATATTAATTCTTCACGCGGTATCCACAAATCCTGATTATTTTTAAATGTTCTTGCACTCTAGACCGAGAGTATCCGACTGTATCTGCTATGTATTGAATAGATTCGTTGGAATTTGCTTCGACTTGAATCCGTAACACCTCATCTTTCACTTTCACTGTCTCTCTCATGTCGAGGTATATTTTTTGAGTCAAAATTTTCACTTTGAAATTGTTTGAACCATTTCTCACATAGTCAATATGTTTTTTGTTTTTTTTTAATAATCTGCTAATTATACGAATGTCGAGGACCGCTGTATGTTTCAATTGGACCCAAAAAGCATGGTCAACGAACGATAATTCTCTTCAATTGCTTGGCATGACAAACCATGGGGGTAGAGATGGGGGTAATTTATTAATAATCCTATACGATCGATGATTTTTTTGCGATAACAGTATTCATTCATAATGTACATGATAGTCGCTTTGCACAACTGTTAACGGTCAAGTTTACTCGAAGGTCGTTATGTAATGTAGCTGGCCAGCTCGTTTCCAACACTGCTGTCTCAGTGGTTATGGTGATTCATGTACAATGCTTCTGAACGTGGCGTGACCATAACACCACAACATTGCAATGTAATTTTTGAACAGCAATGTTTTGGAAACATCGACCGGATGTGTCGCTTTGTTTCCATTTATTTCAGAGATTAAACGGCGGACCTTTGTAACCCAGGAACACCAAACTGGCTAAAAAAAATGCTTTGATTTAGAACATAAATATAACGATTGCAATGGACATCGTCATGCTAGAATCGTAAGATACGTGTTCTAGTGATGTGTAGGTCAGCATCATCAAGGCCAAGAGATAATTAACGGATCACATATATTAAAACTATGAATATATCCGAATTTTATTGATACACGTGGTATTGCCAGATTCGCCGATCTAAACTGGTTACGAGCATGGGATCTTGAATGATTTATATCATATTTTTATCATATCTAATCACAATACTATTATTTAATTATGATAATGATGTATACGTTGATATTTATAAATTTCGTTCGTTCTTTCGGACACGTACGCCTAAATTTTAAAAATACATTTTTTTTTGATCCACACATACGCATGCAGAATAAATTAGCATTGCTAATTAAAATCGTACGCATAATAGGATGAATCACGCGGCTTAATCTGCGAATTTTTTTTTTTTTAATATATTTTGTACCCTTTTTTGCAATAGTTAATCGCGAATGTACCTTTGTTGTTCAAAAGAAATAGTTAAATTGTATTGTTTTCATAGATACGACATTTTAATAATATATGACCCCCCCCTCCGCTAAATTTTCCATATTTATTACTATATATAGCTGAAAAAGGAAAATCTGAGGATCAATCAGCTATAGTCGCTCGAGTCGCGAACATCGCGACGGCATAACAATAAAATCGTAAGATTTATTCCGGTGGACGTTTATTTTTGTGTTACGGCCAATAGTGTCATTTTTAAAAATCGCCGCCATCTTTGTTATTTCATTTGTTTGTGACGCGCTCGTTGTTTTATCGACGCGATTCCAATGAAATTTTCCTTTTTTTGTCTGGAACATTCTTTGTGTTGGATTTTGACGTACGTTACGTTCGACGTCATCGTCGGATGCAGACAAAATTCGCACACGTTCAACCTCATCTAATTCTCCACTACCCGGTATTTCGGTTCGGCTCCATTATATTGACAGTTTATTATTTGGATATTGGAAACAATGAATTTTTTCACCATTTTCCACTTGTTTGCGTCACTAGCGACACCCCCGTAACGTTGGTAATACGTGGGAGAATTCTGCGAGGGGTCGTAAACCTTTTGCGCTCAGACTATAATTGATCGATTATTATATTAAATTTACGTGATTTTAATACCTTGCGGTATTTTCAACGGATAGTTACGTATTTATTTTCAACGTTAATATTTATTTTTATTATTTTAAAAAAATATATTTATATTAATTTCGAAATTATTATCAATTTGCAAGTACAAAATTTTCAATGAAAATAATATTATCGCCGTGTTTCTTAACACGAGTATTTATTCTCGTCATGATATTACCAAAACATAGAGAATTCCATAGTATTTTTTTGGCAGAGTTGCCAAAAAACCGTGTAATATGCTCCCTGTTCAATGTAATTAAATATTTACTCTTTATTTTCAAGGCATATCCTTCCATTGAAACAAATATAAATAAAATATCATTTTTGAAATAAATTGCAATTCTGAATTGCGAAGAATGAAGGTTTTTCGCAAAAGTTTTCCTCTTCAAACAAAATTCATTGCATATGAGCTTTTGAAAACTAAGTATTGACTCTCATGCGCACTAAGAGTTTTACACTGAAAATATAATATGCTCGTAGATACTATATATATTTTTACATATTTTTTAATCATTTGTGGTTCTATATATTATCACAATGATAAGCAATATTTGGTTTTAAATAATTTGCGCACATATATAATGCAACGATTGCAACAATTATTATAACCTGAGCGCATATATTCGCACGAAATCGATTTTTGTCAGGTTTCCGAGTTAAATTTATCGATACAAGTTATCACTGTTTAAACATTAAGGGGTATTTGATTTATTTGCATGTTTTATCGCATGCATCTACAGTGTATTGCAGATATCATAATATCAGTTATTATTCTTTTAAGTATTTTTTTTACGTCGATGTAAATATTGTCAAGGGACAGAAATACTTGGTTCGTAGGGAATGTCTATAAATACGTAAATACACGCCGCCCCAAATTCAAACAGTGAGACATGGCATTCGTGGCTATATCATTTTAACATTTTACACGTGGATAGTTGCGTAAGCCGATATTACATCTAAACAAATATGTATGTGTAACAACTGTTGTCTTATGTAAGCGTTTTTTTTTTTCGTAAATAATTTTGAAGCATTTTGAATGCAATCGATATCGTTACGGACGTTGGTTTTTTTTGTTTTTACGAGCCACACATGCAAATTTTACCGAAAAGTTAAAGACATTGGCGTTCAAGATCAACTTTCATATTATGCAATCGACAATCTCGTATTTTCGATAATTATTCGCTTTCTACTAATTCGCGTTTGGCTTATACAATATGACGTTCGAGTGATATTTATTGCGCGCGAAAATGCTGCGGATGGTTGTCGACCCCATGCCGCGTGGAGTGAGAGGAAAATCTCCCTTGTACCCCTCGAGCCCCGCTAAGGCGAGCCGGTCGGCGCTCGGAGCCTCCGACCTCGATCAGGTGGTCCCCCTCCCTCCCCCATCCATCCGCCTTCATGCGCAACAGCATCGTTTCCTCTTCAACACGTTTCAGCATCTTTCAATACACATCATTGATTGCAACGTTTAACCCCCAATGACGTATACACTCGTTAAATACGTCATACGCGGATTTTCAGCTGAAACATTGAATTATTGAGTCATCCGAATCAATACAGGCCACGTCCGAACATTACATTGCAAGGTCGTTTAATAATATTTTTTATTTTATTTTTCAGTGAGGAGCATATTTTATTAAAAATGGCTCCGTACTCCAAGATCGGACAGACGGGCGTTCTCTTCGAGAACGATGCCCAGACGCCCGACCTAGCGCTCACCCCCGAAACCAAGAAAATTAACATAGCCAACAAAAGGGAACTGAAACTGGTGTGGAGGAACATTATCCTCTTTTCGTACCTTCATTTAGCGGCTTTATACGGAGCATATTTATTCTTAACGTCTGCACAATGGAAAACTGATGTCTTAGGTGCGTATTTTATTCGATAATCCCGTCGTTTTATTTAATTTATCCCGTCGAATCTAATCGTTATTGTATTTTTCAGCTATAATCCTATATATATTCTCCGGGTTGGGTATAACGGCGGGAGCACACAGACAATGGGCACACAAGTCGTACAAAGCAAAATGGCCACTGAGGGTTATCCTGATGATCTTCAACACGCTCGCATTTCAAGTAAATATTATTATATGTTTTTTGGTTTTGTACAAGTAGTGCTCGGTTTGGCACTCATCCGTCAACTGCAGCAACGTCGGATCTCCTGTTCTTCCGGAAACAGAAAGGCTTTCTGATCGTATGACTGTTCCATATCCTCGAAACGCGACTGGCTCACCAAAGCCGGTACAGCTCCAGTATCCTTCAACGATATTTATTTATCACTCGTCTTGATTTGTTAGAACACAGGATTCAGACCTGTATACCAGGATGGGGCTATAGTGCTCCACTATCGTCTTCCTTGAAAAGAGTATCAATTGCAAATGCTTTTGATGATCGATGTGGCACTTGTTTCATTGCATGGTCCTTCTTCAGACTTCAGACTTAAAGCTATACTCGTCGATTCGCTTGAGGTCCTCATGTGATCTTTACATAATAACCGGTGTCATTGCTTGCTCAAGGAATTTTTTATGACACTAGCCAGGGGGTATGTACGAGGAAGAGACCCATTACCTCCGCACGTCTTATAAAAATATTTATGTAGGTAGTTTGGCGCGTTGGAATTAATTAATTTATTGCCATCTATCCTTCGTTGAATAAATAATTATAAAACAAATAATATAAATTTTAATCCAACTGAAATAATATTAAAAATTTACCAGTGTCTTGGTTTGACACTGGGGCGAATATTATAAGTGTGAGATACTTATTCCCCTCGCATCTTTAGAATCTTTATATGGATGAATGGCGCTTTGGAATCTTTCTGTTATTCCATCTGTCCATCATAGTCAAAGTAATTAATAAATAATATCAATATCATCCACAGAGGCAAGGAGTTGTACCGACTTGTTAAGGATGGTGCTGGTACAGCTTACTAGGGTTATCTTAATCCGTTTTTCACTCATCTTTACTTCAGAAATTGTGTTTTAGAGTATTGCTTTGATTTTTTAATCAATTTTTAATCTATCACGCAATTAAAAACATATCAAAATGATGAACATGGATATGAATTTGAATTCTTTTTCTTGATCCCTTTATTCAAGGATATGAGGCTATGCGTTCTTTTTTTTTTCATCGAAGATCACATTGAATTTTATATTTTAATTATACATATTGTTTATTGTCTATTATTGGGATTTTGGGGAAAAAATTAACGTACGTGGGACTAAAAGGGTAGGAGTAGATTCAAAAGATGTGAAGTAATTATGGGAGTTGGATTTGGATGTATTCTTCATTTGAATTTTGGGGGTCGAGGATTGTGATATTTTTGTGAGTAGTCAGGATGGTATTGGAGATGTTTATATTTTAAAATTTTGAAAAGGGATTAAAAAGGGTATGCAAGAGTTTTAATATAATTTGTTAAGGGTAGGATTTTAACACTTTGCTTTAAAAACCAACAAAATTTGTTCTCTTGTTCGATTTGTGATATTCTCTTAATCTGCTAATTATGTTTTCGGATTCAGTCGATAATCAAGAAATTATTTTAATCTATGTGTTTATTATGATAGGATTCGGTCATCGATTGGGCAAGAGATCACAGGATGCATCACAAGTACAGCGAGACCGACGCCGATCCACATAACGCCACCCGTGGATTCTTCTTCTCGCACATCGGCTGGCTGTTATGCAGAAAGCATCCGGATCTTAAAGAGAAAGGCAAAGGACTCGACATGAGCGATCTCTACTCCGATCCCGTGCTCCGCTTCCAAAAGAAGTAAGCGAAAATGCGACGCATATAAAATGAAAATCAATGCACAATTTACGAATCCGTCGTTTTTATTTCAGGTACTACATTTATCTGATGCCGTTGATCTGCTTCATCCTGCCGACAATCATTCCCGTTTACTTATGGAACGAGACGTGGCAGAACTCCTGGTTCGTCGCCACCATGTTCCGTTACACCTTCATCCTGAACGTGACATGGCTGGTGAACAGCGCCGCACACAAATGGGGATCCAAGCCGTACGACAAGCACATTAATCCGACTCAGAACATGACCGTCGCAATGTTCGCTCTCGGCGAAGGCTACCATAATTATCATCACACGTTCCCCTGGGATTACAAGACCGCCGAGCTCGGAAACAACCGACTGAATTTCACCACGTCGTTCATCAACTTCTTCGGTAAAATCGGATGGGCGTACGACATGAAGACTGTTTCGGAAGACATCGTCAAGAAACGCATTGTGAGGACGGGCGACGGTTCGCATCACCTGTGGGGATGGGGCGATAAGGACCAGCCCCAAGAAGAAATCGATAGCGCAACGATTGTCAACAAGAAAGATGACTAGAGCAGGCTATAGTTTATTCAGCGCTTATTTTATCATTCATTCTAGTTATTCATCAGTATTTTTAATAGATTTCTTTGACAGATATTCATGTTGGCTGTGCTGGATTGGTTCTCCCGATAATATTAATATAGTTTTTAGGATAAATTGAATTAATATTCCAATAGTATCGTAAGGTTTTCATGTCTTTTAGTGAACGAAAGTCATATCAACAATAATAACATTATTCATATTTTTGTATATTCATATGACAGCTTTTGATTTAGTTCTTCCCTTTATGTACGTGCAGTACAAAACGATGAGCTGTGTTTTGTTATAAAACTTCCTAATATTTATTGTTTAACGACAATATATTCGTAGATTGTTATTTTTATTTATTGTAATTTAATTGAGGTATCGTCAAGCGTACGAGCTTGCGGGTTGTATACTGAAGGCGGGCGTACATTTTAAATGCGTTGGACACGCGTCATAGATTCCCTTTAATTGAAAATTTATTATTAATGATCTGAAATTTTATCGCACGTGTCCAACGCATGAATATATACGAGTAGATGTGTAAGCGGGCCGTGTGCGGGCTATGACCTAATCGACTTTGATAGTCGAATTAATACGCACTGTTAATTTTTAAAAGAGAAATTAAACTAAAACGATGTGACATTTATTTATGGGACAGTGCCGATGGTTGAAATAGATATTTTATTAATTCACCGAGTCTATTGTATTCACGTGTGGATACAATCTATATAATATTACGCTTATGGTTGGTGAGATTGTGAGTCGGAGATGTATAAGTATATACAATATATATATTTTATAATTTTTGGATATTTTTGATAAATCCTATTTGATTTTTGTACTTTCTGAGGTAGTCAGTTTTTTAAAAGTCTTGTAAAAAAAATGTTTCACTAACTCGATTGTTGATATTGACAAATTTTAAATACATTTCACATTGTCTACAGGGAACACTGAATTGTACCAAATAATATTATATTCCGATCTATTTACATTGGTCGTGGCTACACACGCCATTGATTGTAATGTTGTTATTGATTTATTTAGATGACACGTCAGAGTAATACATGTATATTTAAAAAGTAAACCAGTGATAATTCAATTATTTGTATTAAATAATGTCCGCTCCTTTACATTCCTTTCTAACTGTACAATCCAAATCACCAGAAAAATTTAATCAATCACTATTAAATATAATTGCTTTAAGCCTTTAACCGCAACGGTCATCCCGGTGTGACGACTGTCTATCCTCCGCACACACTAACGACAAATACTTTATTCAAAAGTCAGTTTCATTAATAAATTAAAATTTCCGCCATATACTTGGGACATAATTGTATAAATTAAACGGTTAAAGGGTTAATAATTTTATTAATAAATCTTTTTGAATAATATTTGATAAAACGTAATACATATCGAAGTGAGGATTTTTTGATAATCTAATTGAAATATTAAAAACCAGGCTTAATTATTCAATCATATTATAAATGTGTCATCTGTATAAATTAGAGTCGTCGTGATAAGTCAAACGATTCTTAACCTTCCGTTCCGATTGGGGTATTTTTTTTTTACTCGAATAATTCGTTTAATATAAACAATACATATTTAAGAAATTATTCCTCATATTAGCTTGCGTCGATGCGTGCTCTAAGAAGCTTGGGGGACTCGAGGTCCCCCCATCGGATGCTGCAGTTATTTTTTTTACACCGGACGTAAAGGTTAAGAATCATAAATTGTATTGTGAGATGTTAAGATTAGAATTAAATGTGTCGAGAATAATTTTTATGTCATGTTTTTCGGCGCAATTGTTTCGTAGTCGAGCAGGTCCGAGGTCGAAGAATTCTCTCGATTGCGGTACAATTGATAGCTGGTTAAAAATAATTGGAGAACCTGAGAGATTGTCGACAGTCGACATTTGATTTTTTTACTCTATAATTACGCTATTCCAATACGCAATGATCTATTGAACGGAAAATATGTAAAATAACAATTTCTGTAAGAGAAGAGAGAGCTTTAAAATATCAAGAAGCATTAGTCCGATGTACTTACTGCCTCTTACTATTGATTATAGGTCTTAACATTCATTATTGAAGTGGTTTGGGGGCTCTGGAATTCTTGCACCTCATTTGCAATATAAAAAATAATAGGAAGCTCATAGAAATTCAGTACTAGTAGTAGTTTGCTACCAGAAGAAAGACGGTAATGCAAATTTACATGTCCGAACAGGAACGCAGTACATAAATGTAGTAAATGGATATAGAGAAGCTCTCGTAGTTACTGTACATCCTTAACTGGATCAGTCTTGGAGTGAAAGAGCTGTGTGAATTGAGAACAGTTCATCAACGGGATCAAAAACATGTATACGTCAACGACTGAACACGGACAAGGTGCCAGAAGTGTTCATTCATTCGTTATCATATTTAAAATGTAGATCAGCTGACGTGAAGGTTGCAGAAGAATATCTACTATATATTCTTTAGTAGAATACGCCAGAAATATTACAATTAGTAGATTTTTTATTTCAACAAATATTAAATAAATATAGACAAAGCAAAGTTCTTCACACAGCCGATATATTATTAGGTAAAGCTGAAAAAAATTACATTATTTTTATTGCGAAGATTATTTAATTTAACCTGGCAGATTTTTAATATCTTTCGTATAATTCTGGAGGTTTTTTTTAATTAAAATATGATTCTAAGTGATTTTTGACTTGTTCAACATCTCGAAGCAGTTATTCTATTTACTTGACTTAAAAAGGTGATGGTCTATCTAGCCCTCATATTTTTTCCTGCGTAATCTTTGCTACGTGTGGTCTTCATTAGCATTCCGTAGAATTTCTATTTGATTGTTTCCTAAAATTAATCATTTTTAAGCAGCACCTCCTTTAATCTTACTATTGGACACAATACAAAGCCAAAATGTCCCACTAAATACAAAAGGAGAACCTTTTTCGGACAATGATGGTCCAGGGGCGCGCCGTCCATATGGCCAGATCGTGCAGCGCACAAAGGCGCCGAAGAATTGGATGCACTGAGAGGCCACTTTTCCACTCTGTGAGTCGGATACGTCTAAAAGTATCTGACTAAAAATATTCAGAGTGGAAAAGGTTAATTCTTTTTCATATATATGAATAGGCATCTCAACTAAAGTTCTGCACCCAAGTACCGGACACTACCGTCGTGCTATTATGTAATATACAAACTCATGTAATATACAAACCTTGGCCAGAATAAAACTTATAATGTTCTTGTGTGTTCTTTCCTCACTAGCGACTGTATACGAGAAAAATGGCCCCATGAAGCCCCTCAACCCTCACATCGCTCTGCCGTTTGATGTTACGGTAAAACCCCTTACCTTTACGTGCCAGGAATTCACGTTTTCCCGCTATTTGCGTTCAATTTTTACTATCTCGTTTTATTTTAGTATCTCATTTCTAACCCTGAATCAACATCTTCCCTCTAATTACGTTTTTTTAAGTAAATTTATTGACTATTCTGCATTTTGCAATGTGGTTGGTTTCTAACGTCGCCTTAATAACCCTTTAATGGCAAGGACCCTGAGGGCCCCGATATCATTTACCTTAAGGTAGCTACGCTCCTGCCAGGGGTAAACACAGGTACCTGATTCGGTGAAAATCAATGTTTTTTCTTCTCGTATTGGTGTAGAAAGACCACATCTTATCTCCAGTAACAATCCTTCTAAGTAACGGATTGGTTTCATATCTGGACAGTAGAAATTGCAGTCGGAGAAAGGTTTTGTGACAATTCCTTGATTTTTTTTATGCAGATCGACACCACTAATGATTTTAAAGTGTCTTCAACAATTTTAAGAGTTCTCTCTAATTTAAGTTTGTGCTTTCACCAGTTTTGAACAATTGCAGATTGCCTGGGTAGCTTCATTGATTACAATCCTATATCATATATATGCCAAAAAAACGTCAAAATAGAAAGACTTCTAATAAAGCTTCAGAACAACACCAACGGCGACTTGTTAACCGCTTCAGTGCCGCAAGGACACCGGTGGCCTCTGCGTACGGACGACGTGGAATACCGTAAGGCCACCGGTGGCTGCTGTCTTTGCGTATTAACTCTATTTATATAATATTTTCTGGCTATATTTTTTTGTGAAAGTCAATTGTGTTTAGACGGAATTACGGAAAAACCCTTTTTATTAAACACGCGGTATATAAATGTTTCTCAGCTTAAAATCTCGCGGTACTGAAGCAGTTAAATCAACGACAGCCGGTGACAAACTGGTTTCAAAGTAATGCAACAAAATAATGCCATTTTATTGCTCTACCTAATAATTAGCATTGAATAAAATTAATTTCAGAATGTTAGTTATGCCGATTTTTAACAAATAAGAGACAATATTACATTCCTTATCTTTATTTAGTGATTTTCTGGAATTTATCTATTGTATGTCAAGAGATTAGTATGTTATAGTATTTAGTAAATGAAAAATCAGTGTTTGATTTTCAATGGGTAATATTAAAAAACAACAATATAAAAATACTTAAAATTTTATTAACATTAAATATACGTTTTTTAATCAAACGATTACATGTGCTCTTTGACGACATGTTTACGTCTCTCAGGAACACGAGGCACAGATCCAGGTTTACTATGTTTCCTGCGGTTGCTCTCTTTCTTTTTATTCTTTTGATTAATAATACGCAACTCATTCTGGCCGTTGTAAACGTGTTTAGGCACTTGCCGATGGCGAGCGATCCTCTTGATCTGTGGATGGCTGGCGAACTTTTCTTTCAACGATGTCGCATAGTTCAACGCTTGTTTTTCTCGAGGTTTAAGCTAAAATATAAAATAATGAATAAATATAGAAATTACGATGTGTTCAATGAAATTATTGTGATTATTACCGCTCCCAATTTTTCAGCCGCCCTCGCTTTCCAAATACGGATATTCATTTCGTCGGATCCGCTCAATATGTATTTATCGTCCAACGACCATTTTATAGAGGTCAATCTCTGCATTCTCTTTGTATGATATATTTCTCTAGAATGACCTTTATCGGCTTCGAATATCCTGATAGTTTTATCGTAGCTGGCCGAGACGAACTGTAAACCGGTCGGTGAATAATCCACGTCTATGACGGCCGAAACATGATCTTTATGTATGTTGACTGGATATTTTAACTGCCGAGTATCAAATGTGTACAGACTGCAAAGAAAATTTTTAATTAAAACAACGTTTTTATATACGTATAATTACGCAACAAAACAGTGCAAAAATATGTATATGTTTGTGTACACATATCCTTGTGTGCATAAATAAATCTGGTCTCTAACGGATTTCTCACCACAGAGCCAGTATATCCTGGGAAGGAAAACCCTAATCTGTTGACTAATAATTGGTCTAGTCTCGATACTTTCGCTCCTCTTCCTTCTTTCTAGAGGATGCCTCTCTGAAGAGGTCTTTCCCATGATGAAAGGATTGCTATTGCGCAACAGGGCTAATACTCACTTGCGACCGGCTACTTGAGACTCGTTTTGGGCAGATGTGCATATGTATGCCTTTGTGTATCTATATAGGTGTGTGTGTATGTGGTCGCTCGCTACTTGTCACTCGTGACTCATTATAACCAGTGTTATGGCTTGTAGGTAACATGCATATATTTTCGATATTGCAAGTTAACCGCGACTGAGCTAAGTTAGTAGTCGGATAGGTGCCCGACGAAAACTATGAATTCAGGAAATTCTTTATAACACTGGCCAGAGGTATGTAAGAGGAAGACACCCATTACTCAAGCATCGCTTCGAGCAAAACCAATATTTATGTGGGTAGTTTGACGCATTGGAAATAAATAATTTAATGCCATCTATTGTTGAATAAATATTTATAAAACAAATAATAAAAATTTCAATCCAATTGAAATAATATTAATAATTAACAATACTAACCTGTGTCGGTTCGACATCAGGGTACCATATCATTCTACAGTGTTTAATATAACATATAAATAAAAATATGTATAAAATGTCTTATCAAAAATCTTTATTTGGGTGAGTGGCGCTTGGATTCTTTCTGTCATGCCATTCATTTGTCGTCAAATAATATAATAAATAAATAAATAAATAAGCAGATAACGCTCAGATAAAATGAGAACGAATACCAAGTAAAACCCCCTCCTAGTTCTCTGGACACAGTTGGAAGGGTAAAATCCGATACCAACGATGATTGAAATACAACCCAAGGCGAGGAATGCCCAAGAGAGGGAAACCTCTTACAAAAAACCGCGATACCAAGACGGGCCCCGCTGCATGGGATTACCTAAAGGGAGCCCTCACTTCACGTGTGAGACTCAGGTTCCTTTGGCCTCTACTACCATGCGAGAGTTTGGTAAAGCCCATGCCCTCAGCGATTGAGAGCCTTGTAGCTTGCAAATAATGATGATGATGATTAAGGGGACAGAAAAGTAATCAAAATTTCTGTGTAAAAATTACCGATACTTATGGGGATATTCTGAAACTAAACAAGTTATTGGTGATTTATAAAATTTAAAAATAGAAACAGAAATCTCAAAGATGTCACAAGAAAAAGACGACTCCAAAAATTAGATGATGGTATCCCAAAGGCGATGTTAGAATCAGATCCTCGTCAAAAAATTGAGGAATTATCATTGAAGATTGGCTGTCCATGGTCTACAGTTCAGGAGCATCTTCATCGCACAGAAAAATTGTGCAGGCAAGGAATTTGGGTTGAGCGTGATTTGACGTGATCCGTTTTTGTGGCGATTTCTAACTGAAGATGGTAAGTGGGTGCTACACATTAATCCTGTACGAAAAAACAATGGCTCTCTTCTGGAGAAGTACCTGTTCCGATCCCTCGACCATCGCTAACAATAAAGAGGGTCCTTGTTTGTGTGTGGTGGGATTTTTTTTCGGAATTTTCTGGTTCAGACCGTTACAGCGACAGGGTATCATGAACAACTCGAGCGAATGAAATAAGAGCCCATAAAAAAACAATCTGTTTTCGTCAATTAATAAAAAAGGATCCTTCAACACGATAACGTGAGGCGAAAATAAGCGAGCTTGGATTGGAACCTTAAACTCATCCACCCTGTTCAATGGATCTCTCAGCAAAATAAATTTGATTACTTTTGGGTCCTCCTAATATTTAAAAAAAAAATGAACTTACTTATAATCCTCGTTAGCTACCGTGAACATAAAGGCTTCCATCGGATTCCATGACAATGCATTCGATCTCAATTCCAATATAACTTTACGTACTGGTCCAATCTCTCGACTGTCGTATAAAATGATACTACGATCACTAGCGCAACATGCTAGCAAGTTAGTTTGAACCTAGACATAAAAACAACAAATAAGCCAGTAGAATACGTCATTAATTTATGTTGAACTTACTGGATTAAATGCTACGTGATGTAAACTATCTACACCCCATTGGAATGTCTTGATAGGTTCGCTTCTCGTCTCTTCCCACAGTTGACATATCTCGCCGCACGTTGCGAAAATCGGTTTATTGCGATGATGCGATAATCCAGTGACCATTGATTTGCTGAGAATTGTGTTGACGGGCTCTTCGATTTGGCCGTGAGGCGGTGGATTTATATTCCATGTTTTAATCGTTTTATCGTCACCGATCGATAGTATTCTCTTTCCGTCGGGTAAAAACGAGATTTGACGGACACAGCCTTCGTGACCTATGAAATTCTTAAGACATTTCTGCATCGGCAAATCCCACAGTCGAACTTCACCGTCATAAGCTCCGCTAGCGACAAGAGCCAGACGTGACGGATGCAACGAGAGACAGGCCACACCTTCCGAGTGTCCATCGAGCGCACCTACGAACGGCTTGGCCATGACTCGCTCCAGCTTGACGGCATTGAGAGCTCGCACATACTCCCTAGGAGCTTCGAGCGGATGCAAGTTCGGATCATAATTTCTTGCGACTGTAAACAAATATCACCATGAACATATGACATTCAATTTTAAGGTTATGATCCGCTTTTTATCGAATACATATATAAATATTTATTAAATAATTAAATAATATGAACCTTTGTGGATATCTCGTGTGGTTTGGCGTATATGCTCATCTGGATTCCGACTTATTACTTTGACGCGCATTTTGGCGACATATACACGTGCGTCAGTGTTGTCACAGCGCGGAACGTCAAAACAATAGTATTGCCATATAAAATAATAATATGATGGCATTAAATAATTGATTAACCTTGCCAATATGGTCTATTTGACATTGCAAATTTTTAATTTATCACGAATAACTCTTTTAATATAAATCTATAAGTAATAGAAAAGTCTAAAGAATAAATATTATAAATAATCATTGACTCTCACAAGTACGTTGCGGTCCGGTGGACTCGAAAACGCGTCCTCGCGGGCAAACGTAAGTGGGACGCGTTTTCGAGTCTTCGTTGGCGCTGATGTTTACGGAGTGTTATTACACTACACTGATACGCAGACCCCACTTTGAGAAGTTTTAAACAATATTTTTTTACATAGAGATAACCTATCTGAACACAACAAAAAAAATATTGACATAACTTAAATGGTATCAGAGTTACAGCCATTTTTTTCGCGAAATCGCCCGGCCTAACGTAAAACTCGACGCGGAACCCAGCGGACCGGAATGTGTTAAAAAAATAAAAACAGCAATAATCCCTTCTGTTTCGACATGGGGTGACAATTGCCGCGAGAATTCAGTCAGCGACGTGTGCTCAGACTGCGTCGAGATATCGCCGGATGTACGTCTCAAAGATGTCAACCGAATTATGAAGCATATCATAAATAACTATTTTTATTGATATAATAAGCCATTTTTTTAAAAAAGTAAAGATATTGATAAAGAATTCATCGATATCTTGGATTGAAATGCTTGGGGTCACTGATATACCCCCTTCGGCCGGGGATCAATAATTATATTAATCAATAAATTATTTTAATTTAGAGGCATGATACGATCATATATCATTACAATTTATTATATAAGATTTTGTGCCATTAAATTTTAATCTATAAAATCAGATTGTTGATAATATGAGTTATCAATTCATCGTTAATTTTACTCTTTTCATGATCGAATCATAGATTTGATACTGATATAATCATTTTAAATTATTCAAACATTTATTTTTAACAATATTATAAAATATATACCATAGTGCTTTGATTGATTAATAATTTAAATAATATTACAAGTAATGAATTCATACGAAATGATTTTGTATTTAACAAAAAGCGTAATGTAACCCTTATACATGAAGCAGTGTTGCCATATCGAGTTTCATCGCTCCCGTTTCCCAACAGGAGTGGGTGTGGGTAGGGTGGGGATGTGTTTACGCTCGGCAACCTCGACTGTCAGTCACTAATAGATCGTTCGGTTGGGTGCTCGTTTTGCTCGCTTATCAGATCAGCAGATGAACAGGTCAGTTATTCCGCATGTTATCAATACATTTCCGTAATAATGTCACATAAAAATAACTGTGCAGAGTCTCGTTGATCAAATCATCGAGCAATGGGGCGATTCAATTGACATTATGTATTTGTTTATTAACTGGCAAATTCCCCGAGATAAAATTTGCCCTCATACATTATTAAATCATAATTAGATTCATGTCAGAGCATGATACCAATTCAAATCAATTATTATTAATTAATCGTGTTACATAACGTCGGTTCTTTTTTGAATATATTTTTTTGTCGATATTCATTTGTTTGCAGATTCATTTTTCAAATGAAAAAATAAACAATGCTAATTTAAACGGCATTTGAATGTAAAAAGTCGTTGCTTAATAAATTTCGCAATTATTTAAATTCTTTGCTCAAAATATTTGTTGGGAATAATTTATTATGCAAGGTGATCCCTGGATCCTTGATAAGGTCAACGTGTTGGCGTATCCAAATATAGCATTTGGACCTCAAACAGGTTCTCTCTCGAACGAAATGGAATTTTCTCTTGTCCGATGATAACAGAAAAATGTGGCATTACTTTTTTTTTATTTAACGTCTCGAGCAGTGACGGATTTACCCTAAGGCGCACGCTTTGGGCCTCCAAAATTTAAAGGGGCCTCGAAGTTAAGCTCTCAAAATATTAATAATTTAGCAGTATTTTTCTATATATCAACTATTTGACACATTTTCAGTGTTTATGAAAGTTCTTTTTCCGTAACGTTTTGAGAGCCATTGCATAAGGCCCCTTAGCTATCTAAGAAAAACGATGCAAGCATCAGGCTCCTTGACATTTAGGGGGCCCTATTTATGGTCATGCAGAGGCCCCATGAGGGCCTTCCTCGGGGGGTCCCTGAATTTTTCTAAAAAAAAATGTAAAACCAGGATTAATTAATATAAAAGAAGTAAGATATGAAGCAATACAAATTAGAAGTTGGCTTATTTTTTTGTCTTTTTTAATAAAATTATCCAAAAATAAATGTATATGGATGCATAAACTGTTGCTATTACCTGATCCGTCTCGACGGTGACCAAACCAATCCCTCGATTTACGCGGTAGATACGTTCCAAGAAACAAACGCTAAATCGAGACTCAAGTTCATACAAAAATGATAGATAGGTTCCAGAAAATAAAAATCCGCGTAAATCGAGACTTCGGTTCATATAAAATAAGGATAGGTTCAGAAAACCGCGTAAAACGAGGCATAAAAAAATACAATTTATTAAGAAATAGATTTAATATATTGACATTTAGAATTTTATAACATCTCTAACGTATAGGGTATATTTAGAACTGATCAGGGATCGGAGGAGGTGACACTTCTTCGTAGTTATTTCGTTTTTTTAATTGTACGAACAGTAGATTCATTCAGTTTATAAGTTTTTGCAAGAGATGCAAAACCTACAACAATATTTGACGTACTGCACGCGCAATGGAGGGGGTTGTGATCGTTGAAGTGGGAGTAATCTGATGCAATATATGCATTTGAGTGACACTTATGTTTGATTTCTTAAAAAAAATATTGTTTTTTCTGACCGCGTAAAAGTGATACCGCGTAAATCGAGGGATTGGTGTACTATGTAAAATAGACCCCAAGCATTTCAAGTAAAAAAAATGGATTATTCTAAGAATAAAAATAGTTATTCATGACCTGCTTCATAATTTGGTCGATATTTTGGATCTTTTAACTAATCAATTTACACTCGGCGACATTCGTTGCAGACTGAGGAGACGCCGCCGGTAGACCGACTGCCAAATTCTCGCGGCACGTGTCACTAGTATACGTTTCACTCGCACTTGGCACATCGCATCGGATGCGAGCTGAAAAAACATCCCGCTCGTGTGGCTACAGAAGCGAATATTGTTGTTTTTATTTTTTTTTCGCAATTGCGGTCAATGATTATTTATAATATTTATTCTTTAGACGTTTTTTGACAAATACAAAAAGTTCGGGACATGGCACGGCTAGGTTAAATACACACTTTTACCTGTTTATTTCCCGCAATTAACTTAAATATTTAAAATTTTAATGAATTAGAATTAAAAGATAATATAAAATTAGCTTTTTTCTCTCTTAACTGTATTACTGAACTGTGACAAAATTTGGTACAGAAATTGAAGATCTAAAAAAAATCAAGGTGTCTATTTTAGATGCATTACAATGCTAAGGCATGGGGTAAAATTTAAAAATGGATGCATAAACTGTTGATCTTGTGGTGGACTGCGAGCTGCTGGAAAAATCTAACAAACCTAACCAAGAATATTGATTATAATTTTCGTCTTTTTTTTATTAAATTTAAAAATGTTCGTTTTAGAAGACAATATTAGCTCACGGATAACCAACAAAATCATTAGACGCTTTTACTTTTTTCTTGAACCAGATTTTTGGTATTCGGTTATACCTTTCCATAGGCACATTTAGGGTAGTGAAAATATTTGGATAAGGGCCTCAAAATTGAATTGCGCCTAGGGCCTCTTAAGTGCTAACTCCGCCACTGGTCTCGAGTCTAAGCTAATCCGATATAAATAAACAATTTTCCTGTTAAATTATCAAGCATATCTGGGATGTCCGGATCGTTGATAAGCGCACACGACTTTGTTCCCAAATTATAGAATGGTGTTGGATTGTCTGATCCTTTTGTATTCCGGTATCCTGTGCGATGAAATGGATAGGCAATCTGAATCACATTGTTCGATGGTTCAATGGATTCGTTTACATCTGATTAGCATATTAAACTGTATTTTAGTGACCGAAAAATCGTTGGGAAAATTGACCAGGACAATGCTCTCGTTGGGGTCGTTAGCATTTCAGTCGCAGTTTCAGGATGTGGGTGTGTAAAAATCTATTGTTTATATTAATTCTGCATTCAATGACAATCAGTTTGCATGCATCAAGAATTTCAAAATAATTGTGTATAATATACGGTATTCTGATGAATGTGGAAGCCGTGGTGATGCAATCTTTGGATTTTCCTCTACGTAAGAATAGCATAGCCATTGATAGACTTGCTAGTTTATCTTATAAATAAACAAAAAAAACGAGTTTCTGAGGTACTTGGCAAGTAACGAGCCAAAGTTCGAATATATTTAGTAGAGCGCACGTTAACCCACAAGTTTACTTTATAGATTTATTGCTATATTGTGCAAAAAATCGTTTATGTCATAATATTCTGTTCTGACGAATAATATATAATGTTGATGAAGTCTATTTCGCATTTTTTGAAGGATGTATAGATGAATTGTTATAAATATGTTATCTAAACGATTTTCGTCGTCTTATTCTAGCAATTTCATTTTTCGACGATTTTTTTGAGAAAGTTGCCAAATTAAAATCATTATTTGATATTACTTTCCATCTTCAACAGCATTTAGATCCCGTTTTACTCAGCGGGTGTTACATGGGCCTGAAATGATTAGGTTTCTTTTTGTACGTCTTCATTGTGATCCGTAATTTGTTCTTAGAATACTATTTTTTTTTACTTGAAAAGCTTGGGGTCTATTTTTTATAATAAATAGACCCCCATCGGGCGACGCGGTTGGTTTCGAGCCGTCGAGCCGGATCAGGTAATGTACTAGAATGAAAGTGGGACAGTATAAATTATACGCACCATTTTTTGAACGTATGTTCACATTTTTTTAAAGTATGTTCTTTGGGCCTGAAAGAGTATTAATTATATGAAACAATGTCAGATGAATCCCGAGATTCGGTAGAAGTTTAACTGCTAAATCTTGTCAATAATCCCTCCATACCCAGTGCACATCGCAATGTACAGTACAGTAAACCCTTTTATAGCGCTCCCTGCTATACCGCGGTTTTCTGTGACAAGTTCGACAGTCCCTCTTATACCGCTAGAGCGTAAATTTTCAAACACATTGCCTCCTACAAACTAAAAATAGAACAAGGTCATTTAAAATAGGCGAATGGAAAAATGATCGATGTATGAATTTCGTTCAATTTACAAAATAAAATTAAAAATCCTTCTCTCTAAATTTTGTTAAATGCCTTTGGTTTCTATAACGTGGTCCCGATTTATTCGTTATATGAGGGATAAATTATTTTTTACAAGATATTTATTTATTATCGTCGAGACGTTATTTTTTCAGTTGGTACGTCAGTGTTGCCATGTAGAGTACGAGACTTAGAAGGGTAAAGAAATTAACACAGATTATTAAAAGTGATATATTTGCAGCTGCTAAAAAATCTTTATGATAGGCAGATTTCAATAAAGACCAGTAACCCTGAAGAATTAACTGACACAGTTTTCTAACTAGAGCAACAGAGTCGAAAACTTAAATTAGAGGTATTATCATATTTAATTAAGATAAATACATCATGGATTAAACTGATGATCGATTACTTCTATGACGTCATTCGAGGCATTGATGCGATGTATTTGACTGAAGAATAGAGCATGAAATCTGTCATCGAGATACGTTTTGTAAGATCATTGATTGTGTCTATCCGTGGAGACTCAAATCATCAAAGCTGCAGACAGACGAAGATTATATGTCTTTAACATATGGTATCGGAGACGAGTGTTTTGAATCATACGAAGGACCAAAAGAATTATCGGTCCTATACTTAACCCTTTAATAGCTAGAGAAATTGACTCCCGAATTAATTTGCAAATACAAAAATGTTGCTAAATTTCAGATTTACTGACGAAAATTATGGGTTCTGGATATTTCCATGGATCCAATGAACACATTCCTGTCCAAATAAATTTGACATAAAATTGTTAGCACGTATCACTAGCGTAAATTGACAGTTGTCACACTGGGGTGACCATAGCAGTTAAAGGATTAAGATATTTGGTATGCGAACACTCAGATAGAAGGGTAGAGATTATGATTTTTTTAAATATTCGAGATTTAGAAATCTATTTTTTAGTAAGTAAATCTCGAGAATTAGAGAATTTTATTTAATATACTCGAGAAAATCGAGAATTTTCAAAATTGATTAGGAATGTCCTACATTTTTTTTAAATAATCATTAAATACTGAAATAGTACGAGAGTGAATGGTCCACATATAATACGGATTAAAGATAATATTTACAAAAAATATTTATTATATATTTTTTTAGAATATGGCTTTTTAAAAAACCGAACTATTGATTTATCTGATAATCTTGTACTTTTTTTGGACTCGGAATTTCCAGCGATTGAAATGTTTCTCGCATACTGTGTCAACGTTGGTTTTTTTGGTACTTAAATGCTGTTTTTAGCAAGTTTAAGATTGTCTATCAATTTTTCAGCTGCTTCGTAAACGTTTATTTCTTTCGTCTGTGTCTGAATATGTTCATCAGCTTTTTTAGTGGTAACTAACCCTAGCGCCATTTTTTTCACATATGAGTTAACACTTCATGAGCCGTTCACGACCTTTGGCGTGATTTTGTAGCCAAGTGTTATGAGCCGTTCACGCCTTTTGGCGTGAGAGCCATACCCCCACTTGGCTTTTTTTTCTGATAACGATGCACAATGTAATTCTACTATTTGACACAGATGGATACACGTGCATGTTAGCTTTGATTATCATTACATGAAACCATGCGGCCAGGTTTGATGTTAAGATGCGCCACACAACTTAAGCACCTTTTCTACCTCTTTACGTTCATGGTTTGGTTTGGAAAATAGGGATAAGGATAGGATCTGCTTCCCTTAGAAAGAAGGATAACTCAAATACCCCACTAAATAAATAAACCATACATGCCATTTCAAAAGATAAATATTTATTGGAGCACCAATCTATAATCGTGAGAGAAGATCTTTAGGACGAAAGGGCGACTCGTGTCGTGGGACCCACTGATTGGTCCTACAGCTTCTTCAAATATAAATCAGTCGTTCGCGACCTCTTTTTGCTTTTGATCAATTTCATGGATCAAAATGCTTGGTCATATTTGTAGTTATGGACGTTTTGGAACGAAATATATCTTATACTTTTTTGCAATTTTTTTTAGTTTTGAGAAATGCAGTATATTGATCTGAAAAAGCTCACTTTTAATAAAGAAGCTGTTTTCAAATTATTTAAATCATTAGACGTTAATAACTTAATTATGAAGTAATTTATTCGTGCCTTGTAATTTCGAATTGAGATCGTTGAGTTGGCTAGTAACTTTAATTAAAAATAAAAAAAAATAGGCAGTTGTTATCTAATAATAAGGTTCTTTAATCAGGTGGTTATAAAAATGTCTATAATTTACAACTCGGCCTCTAGAAAGCCAGCGCACCTCACAATTAACGACAATGCTACCATATACCAAATCCAACAATTTACAATATTCTCATCTGTTGAATGCTCTTTCTCTAATTTTATTTACAAATTTCACAGCCGGTAAAATAACATACAAGTTTTTCCACACAGTGCCTCTCTGATGATTTAAATAAAAAATGGATCGCTATCGGTTTTATCTATCAGTATGTGCACTGACGGCGCTTCGTCAGTACATATACTGATGTACTTTTTAAAATATGTATGATCTTCTTGTTTTACCATGCAATGACTCTAGACTTGCATTTTGAAATGTGCCACTTGTAATCTTCCAATGCACCACGTAGTATTCTCAAGATTCTCATAAAAATTCTCGAGAATGGATCAAAATTAAGATGCAAAAATGAAAAAATCATATACGATGAGATCCAAAAATGAAGACGCCAATTGTCGAAGGCCAATATTATTGTTATTTTAAACATTGAAGGGCTTAAATTATATAATTAAAACCAATTTCCCAATTAAAATATTTATTCGAGCTTAATAAATAATGAATAACATCGTCGTGGCACACAATGCCTATTTTTTGGCATTGTTTTTTTTATGAGAACCCTGCTAATTGATTTCCTCTTATTGCATACAAATTAAATGTAATAGCATAAAAAATGCAGTAATTAAATTAGGCTCACAAAAGAGCCGGCTCTAATCTGATGAATGAACTCCCGGTTCATGACTAATTGACTGCCTAATTACTCTATTGTTGAGATCTATCTGTATCGGGTGAAGCGTTTCGACAATGTCTATATTGTGATTGTGCCATAATTATTTCCAGTTTCGCAATGCGCTTTTCTTTGATTTATCGTGTCTTTTTAGGTGCACAATAAAATAATGTGGCGACGCATTGCGTAATAATATTTTGAAAATTTGCGAAATCCGCCTCTGCCTGATGATAATGTCATTATGTTTTTAAGCGAAAAACCAAAAGTGTTTAGAAATATTCTCGCGGAAAATTGCTCTATTATTTTACCTCGAAAAAAATAAATAATCATCGCATATTATACAATGTGTAAAATCCGAAAGTCTTTTGCATCATTTCGAATAATGATTGACGCGGTCGAGATATACAGATTTTTTTGTTAATTCTCGAACTGTATGTGGAATTGTATTTTGCATACGAGAAAGCTCGAATCGTGCTCGTTCGCATTATATGGAAAATTCGCACAGCACGATCACGATCCGATGAAAATTGTTGCACAATGCATTTAGCAAATTGTCGTCTGTGATGCAATGCCGGTTTTATATTGATTTTTATTTTATTATTTGCACGTGAAAATGTCAACTGCGGATGTGTGCAATTAATGCATTGTGATGAAAGAGTGCTTCGATGTTCGATCATCATGAAATGTCAATGCATTATGGTGCGGTAATTCCTCAACTCGACTTTTGCATAAGCGATTGCTGCAACTGAGCAAAGCTCTTTGTTCAAAAATATTTTTTTCAGAAGTGAGTTGAAATGTTATATACACATTTTAATCTTGTTTTTCCATGAAAATAACAGAAGATTTGCACTGGATACTGATCTGACAAAATCACCGATTGATGTTCGATGTTAACACTTTATGAGCCGTTCACGCCTTTTGGCGTGATTTTGTAGCCAAAGCGCTATGAGCCGTTCACGCCTTTTGGCGTGAGATCCATACCCCCACTTGGTATTTTTTTTTCTGATAACGATGCACAATGTAATTCTACTATTTGACCACAGATGGATACACGCGCATGCTAGCTTGGATTATCATTACATGAAACCGTGCAGCACCCAGGCTAGGTTTAATGTAAAACCTTGCGGCTCATAAAGTGTTAAGACTCGTTATTCTGTTACAATAGAAATATATAGACAACCCTCCTATAGCGTCTGATCAATACATCAAACATTTTAAATGACCAGGTTCTATTATTAGTTTTTTCAAAGGTACTATATCTAGAATCGCTATATATTAAATTAAATGTTTGCCAATTTCTGTTATGCCAATATAAATATTTATTTACTATTGAATTTATTCTAAAAAAAACTGTCCTCAAACGGTTTCGCAATTTTGTGAACATTACTATTTTTGGCAAATATGTGTTTTGCTGTCAAATTCTTTTTTAAGATGGCCAAAAGTCAATAGCTGTGGTTTACAAATAATATAATAAATTAAAAAGTAAATGTAAAAAAATAGTCGTTGGAACATCGTATTGATATTGAAACGATTAATCTGGAATCGATCTTCCTTAAATGTATATACAGTAAACCCCCCTATAACGTACACTCCGATAACGTCCTCCCCTATAACGTTTGCGGCAGTTTTTTCCTATAACGTCGATCCCCTCAACGCTAATTAGAATTTTCATAAACATATTTTATAAATTTTATAAAATTAACTAATAAAATGTCGCGTTGATTTCCCTGCCTGCAAGTTGCGGGAAGATTACGTCAGCCAAAATACGAAAGGATATCACTCATCGCAAGTCTAGTCATTTGCGCTGGTAAACACGAAAAAATGTAAAAAAATAAATGTTGGATTTACTGATTTCCTTCAAATCAAAAAACAAAATTGAAAAACCATAACCCCCTATAACGTAGAACCTATCTTTACATTATAGGGGGGTTAACTGTACATCTACTCGTTGAGTTATGCGGTATGTACGTTCAATGAAACATAGTGCTCGTACAAAATGTGGGGATACGTTCCAAAAAAAACCGCGTTAAAAAAAAGGATTTTTCCGTCCCAAGGAATCCGTCATGCCTTTAATATCAACAAATTTCTTGAATATTGTAATAAATATTTCTAGCTGTAATGATTTCCAACAAGCTTTAACTGTTGTACTTTTTTACACGGTTATGTAAAACTAATGAGTTAAAAGTCGCGTAAATCGAGGGATGGATGTATGTATATTGGGAAATGAATATACATCAGGATGCAGAATATTGCAAGAATTTGGTCCTCGTCCTTAGCGTATTATTTTTTTGAACTTAAATACATTCAAACCTGTTTTTGCGCGGTAGAAAAAAAATATTCTGAACTTCACAAATACTTATTTATATTATTATTATGCGGTGAACAGGGACCGAATAAAATAGTTTTTACATCAAAATCTTATGATTTAGCTATAACTTGCTTTTTCAAACAAGATAAAATCAACAATTTAGACATGGGACCATTTTTAAATATTTTATTATTAATTATTCTTAGTAGTAGAGAACGCGTAGTTTTATTGTGTTGAGAAAATGATCACTCTTATTAATTTTTCTTATTTTATATATATTATATTTGGTCTCTAACGGACTTTGCACCACAGAACCACACCAAAGGACTGGGAAGGAAAACCCTAAATTGTTGACCGATAAATGGTCTAGTCTCGGTACTTTCGCTGCTCTAGGAGCGAAAATCTTCTCTTCTCCTCCTCATTCTTTCTAGGAGACTTAGAAAGATTAAAGTATTCTCCTTCCTTCTAGAAGACCCTATGTCGGAGGATGTCTTTCCAATGATTAAAGGATTGTTGTTGCACAACAAGGTCAATAATGACTTGCGACTTGTTTATATTATAAGCAAATAACGCCTAGATAAGATAAGAGCGAATAAACCCGCTCTAACTTACCTGGACACTTTTGGGAGGGTAAAATCCGATACCAACAGTAGTAGAAGATACACGTCCAATGGCCAAGAGAGGGAAACACTTTACAAATAAACCGCATACCAAGGCGGCTTAGGTTCCCGCGGTATGGACACAAAAGATGAGTTCTTACGTCACGTGTGAGACTATATTCCTTTGGCTTCAACTACCATTCGAGAACACCTGGTAATGCCTGATGATATATTTATATGCTACATATATTTATTTTAAATACCATTTTAAAGCGATTTCGACCTTTAACATGTAGTCTTTCGTTATTATCATTAAAAAGGTCGACATTCATTATTTTGAAATACGAGATGAAGGTTTGAGAAACAAAATGCCAATCCAATCATGAATGACTCGAATATTAATCTGCACTAAATTAAAAAAAAATGAAAATGACCATTTTAATGTTAAAAAATTGACTTAACCACTTCACACTCGCGCGCTCACTGGTGAGCGCAAATCTTCTTTGGCGTTTAGATCCGCGCGCTCACCAATGAGCGCAATCACTTGGCGTTATGTCCGCCCTCGCTCAACTCTGATATCTTCATATAAAAAAAAAACCTGGGATGCGTTCACACATTCTACTGATTTACGCGATGTTACTTGTGTCCCAAGTACACGGATAGCGATCGAAAAAAAATATAAAATAGTGTACTATTTTTTCACGTAAGTAATGATACATTTCAAATGTATATATGGTTTTTTTTTTCATCAAGGTTATCAGAAAATTGAGGATCATCAGCGAAATACATATTAGAAAAATATTCTAAGCATTAATATTAAAAAAGTTGATAATTTTCAAATTTAATTTTAACCAGTTCTATAATAAATAATCAAAAAAGATCAAAAGCATTGTTTTAAAATTACAAAGAGATGATAAAAATTCAATAAAAAAAATCGATTCGTTTTGACTGATTTCTTGAAAATAATTCGAGTGTGAAGTGGTTAATATGTAAATCACGAAGCTACCTTGCGTATGCATATGCTTGCGATAAAACCAAGGTGACTTTTCTGCATCTAGGGTCAAGGGACCAACCACATCGTGTAAAAGTTAACATATAAATTTGTCAGGGACGTCGGTTTGGATTTCGGCTATGGGTCAAAGATCGCATTTATTCTCAAAAAATTCTTCGAGAAATGTCGTTTTCCAATATAACGGTGATCAAGTGTTGCCTAACGATAATAAAATAGGTAATTTATGCTAATGGCAACATTTTTATTTTATTTTGTCCAAATTCGAGACGATTATGCTAATCGGATGTTATACGCCCATTGTGACGAATAATGTCGTTGACATCGAACTCCCTGAGGTCAAGTTTAATTTTTTGGAAAATGGTCTCGATTTCAGATCAAATTTGATAACGTTCGCGATTCAACTGAAAGTGAAAATCCTCTATGTAATTATTTTAATGAGCTCAATTTGATGTTTTGAAAATTTCTATATGTGTTTAGGCCATTATGGAAGATGTAAGTCACGTCTCAGTGAAATTTTGCATCAGTCATTACATGCCATTTTTTTTATATTCGTTCACTATAATAAGGTGAG
This sequence comes from Philopotamus ludificatus, assembly GCA_022495035.1. NCBI lineage: Eukaryota > Metazoa > Arthropoda > Insecta > Trichoptera > Philopotamidae > Philopotamus > Philopotamus ludificatus. The sequence goes on along the minus strand of JAGXCT010036317.1, from coordinate 48,776 downwards.
AGTTTCGAGTCCAGTATTTTAGGCTGTAGTTTTGTAATACATGTTATTGAAGATGTGGGCCATACCTTAGGTATTAATACCTTATTGTGCGCCGTGTAAGGCCACGACCATTGCAAACCTGATTGGATGCATTGAGAAGCAGCTGACGACGAGGAGGGACCGGTGCGGCCGCGTCACATGCATCGGTCATTTTTTTAGGTTGATATTTTAGATGTCTAATCAAGGAATCTGTGTCAAGATTGATATCGCCGTACGCACGTTGTAATTGCTTCGATTTTTTTTTCACGGTTCAAATCGGATCGGTTGCCATTGGAGATCTTCATCGATCATCGATCGTTCAATGTCAGTTGTTATGTGGCAATGCTAACGTGTAATTAGTGAGAAAGATTTCTTCCATTTATTATGTGCGCTGGATTATTATGGGATTCGTTCTGAATAGCTGCGCGTGTATAATAATCTTGCGTTTTTTCACTAAAAACGTAACGCGCAAAGGATAACAATATCATAGATAACACTGACCCTGACTGGATTTAGTAAAGTAACGGTTACTTTTTTTACTGCTTTAATTCAATATTAATATTTATATATTTGATGCAAAATTAATTAAGGAATTCGACAGGTTTTTCATAAATGTCATAAGATATTTATTTATTATTAAATGTTTAAGTATTTTATTTTATTATAATAATGGATAAGATCAGCTTATATCGTGCTTCTGGCATGAATCACGTTGTTTATGAAGTATGTGTCTGTTTGATGGGTTGTTGAGATGATCTATCGCATCCCAGTCCGACTTTAAGTCCAGTAAAAAGGTTAAAATGTGGTTTGAAGATGAAAATGAATATTTTATGATATTATTTTGCAGTTTTCCTCTTAGAAATAAAATGTATGCAAAGTAAAACATGTACAAATATGGAATATTTATATATTTTTTTCCTGTTAACTCGTGATGAATATCATTCTCGGAGAGTAACATATAATTTAAGACAAAGAAAAAATATTTTAGTCAGCCTATAACACAAAATGCTAACATTTTTAAGGTCAAATTATATATTTCGTAAATATATAATACAATGCTGAGCGAAATAAAGGTCAACCGTTAACTTGGCGTTATAGAAGGGGTTGACTGTAATGATCTTTTAACGAAATATTAATGTGCGTAATTGGTACAAAAAATATAGTTATTACGTGACTAGTTATTTATTATTTGTTAATGTAAAGAATAAATATTATAAATAATTATTGTCTTTTATTGTGTGCAATTGCGAATAAAAAAATAAAAACAACAATATTGGCTTCTGTTGCCACAGGCGCGATGCTTTTTCTCGCCCATATTCGGTGCGATGTGCCAAGTGCGAGTGAAACGTACAAGTGACGTGGGCTTGCTAAGGCGGGGGCAAGAGCTCAGTCTGCGGCGGGACATTGCCGAGTGTGCATGTCATTTACGCGCCATATTAATTAGTTAAAAAATCCAAAATATCGACCAAGTTATGAAGCATATCACGAATAACTATTTTTATCGTCAGAATAATTATTAATAGAATAATCAAGTATTCATTATCATCATCATCATTTGCCAGCCACAAGGCTCTCACTCGCGGAGGGCATGGGCCTTACCAAACTTCTCGCATGGTAGCTGAGGCCAAAGGAATCTGAGTCTCACACGTGACGTGAGGGCTCTCCTTTCGTGTCTATACCGCGGGGACCCGAGCCGTCTTGGTATGCGGTTTTTTGTAAAGAGTTTCCCTCTCTTAGCCATTGCAGGCATTGGACGTACATCTTCTACCATGTTGGTATCGGATTTTACCCTCTCGACTGTGTCCAGGCAAGAGGAGGGGGTTTGTCTCGGTATTCGTTTATTCTCTTCCCTAAGGCGTTATCTGCTTATAATGAGTCACGAGTGACAAGTAGCGAGCCATCACACACATACACTTTATATATGTATAAGTTTCGAATTCTGTGTGTGATGACATTTGATAGATTCCGGCTAATTGGGACACGTCGGGTGGAAACGTCTTACCCCAAATAGGTACTTATATTACTATTAGTTCCATTATTCGGTTTCCTTTCCATGAGTTTTGGCCTAAATAATCGACTGTCCCGATAAACCAGTGGCCCAATTAGGCGGAATCTACTGTATATACAGAGAAACCTTATTTTACTTGCCCGGAATTCACGGTTTTCCGCTATTATAGTTAAATTTTTACAATCCCGTTTTATTTTAGTAAGTTTTTTTAATCCCGAATCTACGTTTTCTCTCTAATTACGTTTATTATTATCAGTCCCTTCAAAAAAGTAAAAATGTGGTTTCACTGTATATAAAATAGATAAACACATCCAATCATTGTTCGTCATCTGTCGCTAACAAACCGATCCGATGTCATTTTCTCGGATGCATTAGTTGCATCATCAAAATTATGATTTCTTTGTGTGCCATAGACTTTCTATTCTCTTTTATATAAAATATACGAATCGACGTGTGAAAAACTAAACTAAAAAATGATTTTCACACTACTTCAAACAATTTGGAGAGAAAAGAACAATGTCGAGTCACACTCGACATAGAAGTACAAGGGAATACTGATATAATTGACAATATATCTGCTAATAAATTGATCTCACATATTTGGAACTAAGTCAAATTTACCATGAAAGTGTTTACAATAAATATTAGCGCATTACATAATTACTTCTGAGACAAAGGCTGTACGAGCATTCAAAATTTTGAATGAAAAATGCTAAATATAGTCGAAAAACGTAGACTGTATCGTTTATTTTTGGAATCGAGTAGAAAATATAAACCAGCGGGGCATATACAGATCTGCCCCAAACAGAGATATACGCAGCAAATAAAATGCGAGCTTCTGTATACGGTAATACGGAACTTTTCGCTTTATCTCTACTACCTGGCCAAACAATAACACTAACAATAACATCCGAGTTAGCGACCACGTGACCAGGGCGGATACAATAATGCCCCAAAACCGGTACTGTTCGCATATTTCAGCTAATTATTCTTTTTTTATTAGGAGAAATGTGTGTGGGGCAGTGCCCCGGTTGCCCCCAAGGAGCCGCCCCTGAAATATATATGTATTTTTATTATTTTCGAAGGATCGTTTCTCGGATGCGATACCGATACCGATACATATCGATCGATATTTTCATAGATTTCCGCACACAATAGACTTCCTGTTGAAAATCGTGCCAATGCATTCGTGTTCCCACGTGTACTGCATTACACATCTCGTTCCAAATGATTTAAATAGCCCCTTTTCTAACAATGGTTACGTACATTGTCGCCAGCGGTTTTTGCGGCAATTACGAATCGCGGTATCCGCGTTTTTTTTAGCACAACGATACAAATTAAAAGGAGAAAAACGGCGGCGTCCAATTATGTTTTCATAATTTTTCACTCTGTCCCGAGATTAACCCAGTTTTTTCGACGCCTCGGGGGGTCAAAAAAACGATCGGTCGCTTTTTTTTTAGCAGCGCTCGTAATGTACCATCTGCACAAGTCTTCAATTCGGTTGACAATTGAGTACTTGCGCATTTATAATTAAGCGCAAGTGACCAGCCGAAGCAGTTGATAGTGAACGCGAGCCGGCTCCAGTACTCGGTCTGCGGTCAACGCTTTATCAGCTCGTAGATAAAACAGGGTCAGTTCTCTTGTCGACGTCATTTACGAGACGTGTTCCTTTATAGTGAGAATCTGGAATAGTTCCGATTGTGCCCACATCGTTAAGGCAGCAACTGGACTCCACTTTCCCTCAGTGCAGTAAATGACTCCATAATCTATTTTTGCATTTTTCGGTCTAATTGATTAGTATGCATTTCCTGTTGTGATTTATCGTCATATCCTATGATTGCATATAGACATAAGTATATTATAAACGAGTCAATGTCGATTTATTCCATTGATAAATATCTAATTTTTGCATAGATACGTCTTTTTATATAAAATAGATGTAAAATAAATCATATTTCATTCGGATACGCATGAAAAGTATATGCATAACCTTTAAATTTCTATTCAATTGATTCAAAATGGCTGAAAGAGTAACGAATCGAAAATCGCCATTTTGTATGCGACACGAGTGCTTCCGAACCCTTACGGAAATCGTTTTTAATTTAAAACACGATATTACGCGGCCGCAACAGCTACTTTATTGACCCTCTATCATTATTATAATAAACGCGAATTTATGCAAATGTAGCTAAAACTCAAATTTATTTAAAACTTGCCAGAATTGCCGTGTTTCTGACATAAAAAAATAAACAAATATGCAACACAAACCGTTCAAAATGAATTGCATACTTATTATTTTACGATGACGGGCCGTCGTATCGGACTATACTGGGTAAGCAGCAAAAGACGATGAAATCGGCTCTTGGCAGCCAAAGGGTTAACATAATTTGAGTTTTAGATATTTCCATCGAAATAATTCATACACAAATCTTTCAGCATGTGTCGTTAGCGTGTGTTCGATTAAATAAATTTAATGAATTAATATTTCATATTTTTCAATTCTTCCCTAGTCTCGGCGCTCTTAATCTCCCGGCGCCTGTGTGCGCCACACAATCTGGCCATATGGACGGCGCGCCCCTAAGAGTCCAAACCCATGAATGTGTTATATTATTCTGATGAATGAGCCTTGATAAAAAGCAGAATTAAAAAAATGAACAACATGAATTAAATTATTATTAATTTACGCGTTGGCAACAGATAGATGATGACAATGAAGAAATAGAATTGATTTTAAAAAAGTAGGCGCTGGTCCTGTTTGTCATATCGTTAGTTATTTTTGGTCGATTCGTATCATATCAGTGCAATCTTATTTACAACAAAAATGGGAAGGAAGTCAACATTTACAAATAGATAAAATCGATGCAATATCAACAATAGATATAATAGGCTTATTAGATAAAGATAAAATTGCAATGAAATGTGCGAATGCGGTTATTTATTAAATGCAAACGACATATGTTATCTGGGACGAACTAATATTTAGTCAATGTGGCGAAGATGACCGCCTTCGATAAAATTTTAAACACGCAATAGGTAAATAAGAATCGGTTAAACGATTCGATAAAAATATTAGAAAATTACGATGATCGATCACATGTTTGACGTGAGCATTGTAATCTTCTTAACTTGTTTCCATTGCCGACAGCTAGAGGCTCTCGGTCATAATTCAGCAGAATCTCGCGCGTGCGGTGGAGTGGCGTCCGGGACAAAGTGCTTACGTGACTTACATCACGCAAGGCTCGCACACACGCCCACTGTTTACATTGGACAGAAGCAAAACATTACTAATTTTTTTAAAAACTATTACGCAATTGAACAAACCCTCGGTCCGATGGCTGTTGGCTCATTGATTCAATTTGTTGGAGCGGCTCGGCTCCACTTGATCGTGGCACCGCTATCCTCGATATGGTGCTTGGTTCGCTTTAATTAGCAGTGCACTCGCGTATTTGACGTGCGATAAGTATTCTGGCGACGAGCTATTTATTTCTGGAGTCTTCCGTGTTCACATGGCGAGTGTTTCTTGGTGCCGTACGATGACCGAGATCGTACGCTGTTATCGAGATGACATTCTTACTTTATGATTGGATCCATGATCATTCTAACCGACGCGAGTGCACTAGATCTCGTTGCTCTTTGCATTCTAATGAAAACGAATCGAGCGTGGTGTCTTCTTCTTCTTCATGTGCCTTAACCATCTTCAGGTCTACTAATTCATGTTATTTCTCTATACGTTTGTCGATTTTTGCTGAGCCAATCCAGTTGCGAATGTTGCGACAGATTATTTCTTTCCAACCACTGTTTACCTTCCATGATAGTCTGCAGAATAATTATTTATGATTTTTTTCGTAAAGACAATGCGTGATTGGCATTACAGAATAACTCAGGTCGCCAATCACGCATTAAAAACATAATAGTAACGTGAAAAAAATAACATATATAACAATAAGAAAAGAAAAAAATATCAACAAAACGGCGAAATTTAACATCAAATATATCTACATGTTCGGCCAAGTGGATGAGCAGAGTAATAGCTCTGGTTACCGGAGAGTTTCTGAGAGCACCTGTCGTCACATTTGGCGGAAGGAAAAGCGCACGCGAACGAGCTCGATGGTAGTGAGGTGCACTCGCACAGTACAAGGGGGGTATGTGCACCAACCAACAGCTCGAAGAAGTGCTTTGCCAAGTAAATCGACCTTCTTGTCTCGAGGGTTACATACCCCAGGCAGCCCTGTACCCATGCACAGGGGTATAAACTTGGGTAGAATCCAAACTCCCTCATGTAGAGATACCTAAGAAATTTCTTCTATATCTTCCCTAATCTGAGGGAATTCGAGGCGTCATAAGGCGCCCATATAATGGAATCTGATTCAAGCAAGCTCCGAACCAATGCATCCTATAGCACTCGTATGACTAAGGTATGTGACGAGAATTTCTAAGACGAAGCCCAACATTCTTGACGATCTCATACACACGTCCGATACATGTAAACCAAATTTTAACTTAGAATCGAACAAAATACCCAGATCTTTAATAGACGATTGCTTAGGAAGAGTTACGTTGCCAAGTCCGTAATTAAATATGATGGGCTCCTCCATTGACCGATATCTCATCTTTTGCTCAGTGTCGACAATGCTTCATCTCATTGTATGCAGTTCAGCTTTGTTTTCCCTTTCATCCAAGAATAGGAAGGCATCATCACAACCTTTTCGTGGATTATTCTCTCTAATCTATAAAGGGTTCGTCTTTCTACAGCCGGCATAACTCTTCGTTGTGATGAATTAGGCATTCCCCGCTATTGAATAAGGTTACGCTGTATTCTTCTAGAAGTAATATCTGCATCAGCATCTGCTTGATGGATAGATAATATTAAATGTCTTACTTCTTATATTTGAGAAAGATTAGTCAGAATCGTCTATATATAATTTACAAAACTTAAAAACTAATTATTCATATAAATTCTAAAATATATTTTCTCAAATTAACATTATTGATACAATTTTTTTTATAATACCACATGTTTAAAAAATGTAAACGTTTTTATATAATAGAGAAGTAGAGTTTCGCTTTCACAATAATATCCTCTTTCCCATTACAATTTTCCGATTGAGCGAGCCACGAGGAAGTGACCGAGTGGTTTAGAGTCATTAGTCGGCGTTTGAAGTCACCCCTTTGACAGCATGCAATTGACGGTGATGTCCACTTATTTTAACTGCTCCAATGAACCAAGAAAAAGTATCCGTCGAACAATGATCTAATTCGTTTCATATTTCAGAACGATGCTGAAGCGATGCATGCCGTACTGGATCTTCATACTGTTCATGTTCGATCCGTGGCAGAAGACTCAAGCGGAGATGTTCACTGCGCTCGCCGAGATGGAGCCGCTCTTAGAGACCGAGGGCATACTTCTGGATTCGTTCAACACGTATATAAAGCATCAAGAACAGAGATTGAATACACTCAAAATGTAATTGTGATCGTAACGTATTTAATTTTGCCGTATAATTAACGATTTTATTTCCGCAGTAAATATAAAGAGTTTCAAAGTGAGCACAATTATGCATTAGATGACGTATCTGGTTATTTATCAAATCCAGTGAATGCATTTAAAATAATCAAAAGACTGACGACGGACTGGGTGCAAGTAGAGAATTTGATCGTCGACGATAACGGAAGAGAAGTCGTACAAAATATAACGTCGATTAAAGAAAAAGCCAAGTTTCCGACTGACGAGGATCTCAGCGGCGCTGTAACTGCCCTAATACGTTTACAAGATACGTATAAACTGGATACAGCCGAAGTCGCCAGAGGACGATTGAATGGAATCAAGTACAGGTAATATTATTGTCGAATATGCATTTGAATATCGATTGTAATTATTAAAAAAATTTTCAGCGGCGATATGACTGCGCACGATTGCTTCGAGCTCGGAAGGCATACGTACAACGCCGGAGACTACGATCATACCGAGAAATGGATGAGCGTCGCTCTGAATAAAGTCGAGGCTGAATCAAACAAGACTGCACCTAAAACTGATATCCTGGAATATTTAGCATTTGCAACGTATATGGTAGGAAATATTGACACGGCTATAAAACTGACGAATGAATTGCTCGATATTATGCCGGATCATTCTCGGGCACGCGGTAATATACCGCATTACGAGAAAGCCCTCCTCGACGTAGCTCAACAGAAGAATGTAAATATATTAAATCATTACTGTCGCAGATAAATAATAATTGATTATCTTACGATATCGTAAAATTTCAGGATAACTCCATTAAAGTCGATACACCCGAGACTAAATGGACTATCGAGAGAAATGTATACGAAGAGTTGTGCCGCAACGAGCTAGATTTATCCGAGAGTGTTAAAAAAGAGTAATAATTAATTAAAATGATATTATCGCATTCAAAATATCGGAATAATTACAACGCCATTTTTATTTTCAGTCTTAAATGTCGCTATTTCTCCGATACTCATCCGTTTTTAAAATTGGCACCGTTCAAAGTTGAAGAACGCTATCTGGATCCGTACATCGTCGTGTACCACGAAGTTTTATCCGATAGAGAAATCGATTTTATTAAAGGAACCGCCAAACCCAGAGTACGTTTTATTATTATTTATTTTAGATTTGTATAAATAATTATTAATGTATTTATTTTATCGCAGTTTAAACGAGCAACGGTACAGGACGCGGTGACAGGGGAACTGGTAACGGCTAAATATCGCATAAGCAAATCGGCCTGGCTGAAAGATGAGGAGGATCGTATCATCGCTAAAATCAGTCGACGCGTTATGGATATGACCGGACTCTCCATGGACACCGCTGAAGAGCTTCAGGTCGTTAATTACGGAATTGGCGGGCATTACGAACCACATTTCGATTTTGCAAGGGTATGTATTAATTTAAAAGGTTGATGCAAAGGATTCTAGCAAAAAGATCCATTTTAAAATGCCCCGTGGGGCCCCAAGCGATTATACAGTAAACCCCCCTATAACGTACATTCCTATAACGTCCCCCCCCCTATAACATTTGCGGCAGTTTTTTCCTATAACGTACATATTTTAAAACGCTAAATAGAATTTTTCATAAAAATATTTTATAATTTTATAAAATTAACTAATAAAATGTAGGTGTTAATGCTCCCCTGCCTGCAAGTTGCGGAAATTCTACGAAAGGATATGGCTCATCCCTTGGTCAGTGTTTAAGCTGGTAAACAAGTAAAAATGTAAAAAAAAAAAAAATTAAAATGTTTGATGCACTGATCTTCTTCAAATCAAAAAATAAAATTACCCCCCTATACGTAAAACCTATTAAGACGTTAAAGGGGGGTTTACTGTAATTTTGGGGCCCTTCAACTCAAATTCAAGATAAATTAATTTAAGTTATTAACAAAAAATGTGTATGATAAACAATTAAGTATCAACTGCCAAATTTAATAACATTAATTTTAATTAAGAAATCGGAGATAAAGGCGTTCGGAGGACCCGAAGGCAACGGCAACAGGATTGCGACCGTATTATTTTATGTGAGAATATTTATTTTATTTATCATTGTGACATATCGTCGAATAAAAATATTAATACGGAATTTTATTAGATGTCGGATGTGGAACAAGGTGGTGGAACCGTTTTTCCGGAATTAGGTTTAAGTCTAACGCCTAAAAAAGGAACCGGAGCGTTTTGGTTTAATCTGTTTCCGTCCGGCGATGGAAATTATGCTACTCGTCATGCCGCGTGCCCCGTTTTACAAGGCTCTAAATGGGGTAAGTATTATCAACGTTCGTTTAATTAATTAATTATTGTATTCGATATTAATTGTTTTTATTATATTTAAGTTTCTAATAAATGGATACATCAATCCGGACAAGAGCTACTGAAACCGTGTAATTTAGAGTATCAACAGGAGGGAATGAACGACGTATATCCGCCTCCGGTCAGGAAAGCGATGGCCAGTTAATATCAACCGACGTCAATCTGATACATGTGACATTCTAGTGAAATAATTTTAATTATAGTTTAAGTGTGTACGTGGCATTATAAGAAATAATTCTCGAATAGACTGAACTATGTATGTGTAAATTGTGTTGTTCGATGCGATTTGTATCTCTAAGAGGTAGCCATATGTTAAATGTAAAATTTTATTGTATTGCCGGCAGAGGATTGTGACCGATCGATCGCAAAGAGCAAGACTTTTTGAAACTAAAATGTTCCTCGGAATTTTTTGTACATAAGGGGTTCCAAATATAGTACATAATCATTTTTATATGTACGTTATTTATTAAATTTTATACTCAGTGAATAAATATATCGTAATTTCCTTCTTTTTTTTTGAATAATATTTTTGTTTTATTTTCAATCGAAATATTATCCTAAACTAAGATGTAAATACTTATTTAATATTGATCAAGTTTAAAAAAATTATAAAGAATAAAAATACGAATTATAAAAACAATCCACCATAAATGCATGCCGGAGTTCACTTTTTAGAATATGTAGAGCCGAAAGATGTTGTATCCATAAATACGACCAGATTGATTATATTCTGATACCACTACTTGATCGAACAAAAAAGCTTTGAAAGCTTCAACAATTGAAGATATCGCAATATTGACAACTGTCAATAGAGTTTTATCTTAAGTTCAATATAAAAATTGACATTTGGTTGGCTAATATGAAAAGATGGAGAGCACTTATGACGGTGGCACATATGGATTATGTCATGCTTTAAATTAAACATAATTAACGGACCTGAGATACTCCCATCGGCCTCCAAAGTCAATTTCTTAATACTGCAACTGAACAGTCAACACTTCACAAAAACAAATGAATACATAATATTTCAAAATTTTTTCAACAAAAACAAGTGAATACATAATATTTCACAATCGTAACAAAAACAAATGAAATCTTAATTGAGAATTAACGCAATCATAATAATATTATTTAATTATACTTGAAAAAGTATGGATTATATAAACATGTATAAGCATATTTTTTTTCTAAGAAAAACTCTCACTTATCTCCGAACAATTGCTCGGTGATCAATGTGTTCACTCAGTGTAAAATAAAAGGAAATACGGTCAGCCTTCCAGTAGCTTGCACTGTGCATTCATTCACGGAACTTGAATATTTTTGAAGAGATTTATTAATAGCAATGCTAAACGGTAACAACTTAAAATAATAAAAATATATCCATATCGTACGATTGACGATCTGTGTAATATAAAAACACTGACAGATTGAAAAGTCATTGATAGTATCTCAACGGCAAAAAATATTGAATACAGATCGGTTGAAAAGCATCTTAGAAACGATTACTGTTACAGCAGCAAAGTTATGCTATTTAAATTATGAAAATATTGCTGTTATAATTATTTTTTGGATTTTATATGAAAATAATTCAACCGGAACGAATCAAATAAATTGACCAAGTGTTTTATTTCTACTTTGCATTACAACATTATAAAAGTGGCCTCTAACCTCGTTAGCTTTTTTCCGTTCACCTCTCAGCTCCAACAGACGCATTCGATGCAATTCTACGGCCAGGGTTGCGATGGTTGTCATCCAGGTTAACCGAATACAGCTCAGATCGGCAGCCATGAGCCAGGAATACTGAATAAAATCTATTTTACAACGTCTGATAAGAAACAATGAGTAATTTTTAAAAATGACGGGCTGTATATGTCAAAGTGTCAAATTTGTTATGTTGGTACACTTGTTTCTGGCATATCCTGATAGTGGTAGCCATGATAGATGCTTGTTTTATTGTTGGCTGTCAAAAAGGTTTCACGTATTAACGTGTGCTCGGTGATTTTTTATTTGTGAAAAATGTGGATGGAATTTTTGGCCTTCATATAGGCTGGATATGGTCCTCTGCGATTTCTTCCTACTTCTCAAGGTAAATAAAAACATGAAATCATGACATTTTGTACAATATTGAAAATTGAACGAAATGGGAACGAATCGTATAGATAAAATAAAAGACGAAATCACTTGAAACATCAATATATTTGTAATATATTTAAAATTGATTTTATAACATCAAAAATGATTAAATATTTGTTTAACAATAAGATACATCTATTAACCACAAACCTTAGAGTACACATCGAAGAATAAAAACATCAAATTTGGCATATAATCAGCCGGTGTCACATTAAATGTTGAAACATTGACTACACATAAACCGATCAATAGAGTAAATGTGGCGTTGGAGGGGGACATGGGGTGTTGACGTATCTACGTATACATTTTTTAGAGTACCTAAGACTAGGAACACTTTGACATTGACTGCGGTCCATACAAGACGACCTTCGGGACACTACGACTACGTGGAAGAACTATACGACTGATCATAGAGATGATCAAGCGACACGGCAATACTCTGGAAATTCGGTCCGCCGCTTGAAATTTTGCCAACTTTAACGTTACCCTGTGTAAGGAAGAAGGTACAATCTTTATCACATCATTCAGATCATTTTTCATCATATGTATAATAAGGTGTGCGCGCGCGGGGCGCGCAAATATATATAAAAGTTGATAGGAGAAAATATTCATTTAGATTAAAAAATAAATGATATATCCAAAAATATATAAAGCAGTCAGTACAACCGGTAAGTTTAAACCGTGCGTAATATAATTTGTTCGCGTCATTTCATGACAATTTGAATGTTAACACATATCATAAATATGGAATGTATAAAGGACAGTCGATTTTTATTTTAAATTATCTATCCGTCGATGTTACAGCATCATGTCTACGATCAGTACCTAGAGACATCGATTGATCAAGGTACACATAAGGGATGACATATTATTTTTTTTTTTTAATAATTAAATATATAACTTATTGACATCTACCGAGAGTTAAATACATCAAATAGATATTACATCAAAAAACATCGAATTTTATATATATAATAATAATTTGTGAGAGCTGACTTGATGAATATTGTGCCTAAATCTAATAACATAATCGTTCAATTAAATCATATTAAATTATAAATAGATTCGGGTGATGCAAACGAAGACAGGCACAACGTCTTTTTTGCATCATCCGAACGACGATACAAAATCAGATCAAATGGCGAGAAATAAGCATATAATAAATTGTAAATTAATGCGAGATCGTTTAGATCTCATAGTTGCGGAACTTGGAGACGACTTCGGGCGGTGGTTCTTGGCCGCCTTGTCCGGACCAGCGGCCCCAATGGGCGGCGCACCTTCGGATGCGCGGCGAGCTGCGGCCGGACCGGTTCCGAGAGAGCTGGTTCCGCCGGCGCCCACTATCATGCGGTCTTTAGTCTTGGGCGTAGCCCAATGCATCGATTGCTGCACGTGATCTTTCATGCCGAGCCACTGCTTGTAGCCGATGGATATACCGCTGTTGCGCCATTTATCGTAAATAGCGCGCTTAGCCGGATCGCATAACGTATCTTTAGCCTCCTATGAATTAAATCGATTACTTTTACTCGTCTCAAGGCTAAATATCATATAAAAAAACCGATATTGCACAATATTGTATGCATTCTAATTTTTTTTATAAATATTTACCTGCAGCTTTTGGAATTTCGTCTCGGCTTCCTTGTCGCCGCCGGATTTATCCGGATGCAGCTGCAGAGCCCGGACCCGGTACTCGCTAGTAAGCTGCTCCACCTGTAGAGGAAAGAGGTCAGTAGGTCAAACAGGGTAAACTTATTTAATAACAGAAACCAAAAGGCTCGTCCTACTCACTGAGGAGTGCTGATCGCAGCCTAGTAGAGCATAGTAGTCCTCGTCGGGGTCGGGCTCGTAGCTGAGCGCCGCCGCCACCGCCATGCCGAGCCGCCGAGCCGAGCCACACTGAGTCGCTGCGCCCCCGTCGCGCGCACCTGACAGATCAATACCGGGCTCGGCCTCGACGCGGCCATGCTCGCCGCGCGCCGCCTTACGGCCAAACCATACGTCAAACTCTCATTCAAAACTGTAAACAAAAAAATTCAAACGCAAAATTTTAAACGAATAAGCCACGTTTAATTATCATATCCGACGCAAAATGCGCATATTTATTTGTACGTCGCAAAAAGCAAAAAAGAATCTAGGCCAAATCGGTTTGCACGGCGACACTTAATCAATAGAATGCAATAGAATGAGAGAGCAAAGGGCGTAGAATTGCAGCGAAAGGGATGCAGTTGGCTATACCTGCACTACGCAGCTGCAACTCACACCACAGTTTTGTAACCACGTCAATAATTACAAGCTAGCAATATGTCGCGACATCAATACCATATACGGCAAAACTATACGAATAAATCGTTTTAAATAATACATATCTAAAATATTAGGTCGATTTTTTTGTTGCACAATATTCAAAATTATTTAAATAATAACAAAATATAATACCCATCTATAAATTTTCGTTGGTCCTTTCGTAAAATCTTTGCATTTTTCAGTTAAGATATTAATTTCAACATCGCTCACAATTTGGATTTTTTTAAGAGTGACTAAGAGTATCACTAATTGCTAACAATACGTTATTGTTTCATCTGATTTTAAGAATTCAAACCATATGAATATAACACCGTAACATTGTTGTACACCATCCACTTTTCTTCTCCTGTTACAGGCTGTGATAAAAAGGGTGAGTTCGTTGACATGGTCCGAAAATGGCGACCTGAGTACGATAACCTCAGTTAACAGGTGGACGGGGGGAATGCTAAGAATCGCAAATGTGGATCAGGTCGGCAACCATTATTTCCTGTGTTGAAAGTCATGAAATTTTATTGCTGACAAAAGTGTAAAGGATTTGGTTACGTACAGGCAGATTCTATCAGAGGGAATCGATAGGAGGGGTTGTTGGCCCGGGCCTCACAATATTAGGAATCACAACTTGGCTACTTAATATATTAGATTTGCGCAATTTGCTAATGTAATAATCCAAAAAATATTAAATACCTATAAATTTAGAAGGACTTCTAAAATATCAGCGCAGGACTGATATTCAGATATTCTCGAAAAATGTTAAGGTATCACAGCTTGGATGATTAATAAGAGCTCTTTCTAAGATGATCGGCAACATATATTAAGCTGGAAGATACTGAAGTCAAACAATATATTGAAGGAACATGGAACGGACCCTGGTAGAATGGCTTCCTATTGTGATATGAACTATTTTAAGAAGATCGACAACACGCCATCATCTGCTTATAGAAGTCAATGACAATGTACTTCTTGCAAGGAGTTCAAATCGTAATTCGGTATTTGGTTAATTACAATGATGTTCTAGAAAAAGATAAATGTACATACGACCTTCCTATAGCGCTCCCTGCTATACAGCGGTGTGTGCGGCATTCCCTCCTATAGCGATTCCTTTTAGATCGCATTTTCTACGAAACTAAATTTTGAAATGCCTTTTTATGTATTGTTTTCGTTCAATTAACAAAATACACTTATAAAAAAGCCTATTATATGTGGTCCCTATCTCGGCGCTATATGAGGGTTGACTGTCCCCAAAAACTCTCCCCAAGGTGACAACCATCCATTAAGCTATTTGAATCATTTCTAACTATATGGTTAAATTATTGGAGACCACTTTATTCTCGTTAAATCATTTTTTGAACATGTGCATAATTCCAGAGATTAGCTCAATCAAATCGAAATTGAATCCTGAAGGCTTGTGATTGCCATTTTTATCCGGGATTAGATTCGACTTATCAGAGATTTGCTTTTATACGTTGTCCTAATTTTTTTTATATATTCAATAATAGCATTGTGGATATAAATATATTCAATTGTTATGTTGGAAGTGTATATGAAAATATAATTTTTCATTAAGTTTTTTCAACTTTCGACATACGAAAAAAAATGTTTAATATTGCTAATGTTTCGCTAGTCTCCCCGATATGGCGTCAATGCTCATCACGAATTCAGAGTACCACACGACAACAGAGGAAACACGATAGGAAGTCGAATAGATATAAATAATGTTTTTCGAGAAACATTCAATGTTTGAAACATTTTACGAGCCGAATAAAATAAAAATATGGAATTGTGCATTCTCAGACGGGGAAATTTAATAGCTTCCATCACGTTTTATGGAGTTATTTGTGCACGTCCATTGCTTATTTGTTTATAAATACTATTCGAATCGTAAAAATGCATTGTTAATTAAAAGTCACGTATGATCCACGTTCCTTACTGCCATAATGGTGCTCGAGTGGACGTGTATGTACGATACGGTACCGTCTTACCGTTTAGAACCGAATTTATAATGAGGAAGTGCAATTGTAAAAAATACATTAGCATCGACGTTGTATTGGAGACTTAATGTTTGCATTTCAATCGAGTAATGGCAACCACCTTAATTTGAATAGGGACTTGTGCATCCATTGTGTTGTGCGATATCATGGGAACGACACTGCGTCCTTGGTTCCAACATCTTTTTGACCCAAATTAACATTACGGTATTTTTTATATAAAATATATCAAAAGGGTAATCTATTTTTCTGCGATGGCAACACTGAATTGAAAAATGCGCTAGGCATTCGGCCGACGGTTTAATTAATTCCAAATATTTTAATTTGGGCTGTCGAAAATATTAATTCAAATAACTCACGCCGAACATGCACTCGTCTACAATAATCCCTTGCATATAAATGCAAGAGTGGCTACAGCCGAAAAGGATTAATGTATTATTCAGTATGCGTTCGTGATATATGATGCTACTGTTAAGGACGGATGTTTATGATGTGTTCGGAAGAAGAAGATATTTTATAATCACTTGATATAATATGTATTTATTTACAATGATAATATGTAATTCTCAGACTTAAAATAATACCCAATTTTATATGAGGTAAACCGGAAAGTAATGACAATATTTTTAACATGAAAAAAATATATATACGTCTTTAGTTATTTACCAAAACTAATTGCTTTTTAACAGTTTCGCCTTCGATCTTTCTAATTGGGCACAATAAACTTGTGCTGTCACTGTTTGTCCAAGTTTTACTAATTAATAATGAATTACGCCCAAAATATCGCACCAAACACAAAGAACTATCTTTTTAAAGGTCAATGATGGTCGAAGGGTTGATTTGAAGAAGCCATTATTTTTTTTCTCTTTGGGTTATTGTACAGCATCCACTCTCCATCATCACAATCCTTCTCAGAAACGGATCGGTCTCATACCTAGACAAGAGCGACGAACAGATGGTTATCCTATGTTCCAAAGCTGTTAGCGAAATTTGTAGGGTATCCAAATTCCTCGTCTATTTTTTTTACCGATCCTTTCAAAATGGTCTTGTACTGTTGACCAGGAACATCCAAAATCTGACAATTCGTTTTATGTTTTTGCAAAGGTTAAATTTCACCAATGACTTTAAAGCAGCATCAGTTTCAGAGGTCTTTCTGATCTTAGTTTATCGTTTAATTCTCTTTCAGCTCTTTTAATTTTTTGGAACCATCTATGATATTTTCTAAGTTTAAAACGTCTCCATAAATTTCGCAGATAGACTATTCTAGGTACCTTTTTTGGCTTTAATCCCTAATCGAATAGAAATAGCTTAAAAAATCTGTTCACTCGAGGGCAGTTGGTGACAAAATGATTTTTCTTTTCTGAAAAGTAATGAAACTCAATGTGTTGGTAAATCTTTCATCTTTCAGACTTTTGCAAAAGAGGTGGAGTGATATTATAAAGCGACCTGTTCTCTTTGAACTAAACTTGTTACATACACACAGCATAAGATCATAGAAAATATCAGGAATGACACTCGCCACCTTTAGTCAAGGATGAAAGGACCTAAAAGACAGAAACAAGTCTTATATCTACATGTATTTCATCCTCTACTTCTGAAGGATTGCCATACACTCTTCAAATTCCATTACTAGTAATACCATTAGCCATTTTCTTGACTAGGGCACTCGGTGATGTCCCGCCGCAGACTGACGACCGCCGATTTCTCGTGGCACGTATCAAACAGTACATTTTACCCCCACTTGGCACATCGTACCGGTTGCGAGCGAGAAAAAACATCGCGCCCATGGCTACATAAGCGTATTTTGTTGTTTTTTCCGTAATTGCGGACTATAAAGGTCAATGATAGTTTATAATATTTATTATTTTTACTGTTTTAGACAAATACAAAAAGGTTTTAACATGTAGGATTGAGTTGCGGGTATTGTTAGGCCTGGGGCAGCACCCACTCCTGCCCCCACCCTCTCTGAGTGGCCCTACCTACACGATTCACGTTTGGCCTTCTTAGTAATCCTCTCATCCACCTGTTAACTCAATTTATCGTATTCTTGTAATATGTTCGTATATTTTATATCGGATTAAAGTATAATTAAAAACTGTTTAGAATGATGTTCTAAAAAAAGCATTTTTTTATTGTAACTAATGCGTACAATAATATTTTGGAAAGGGTTCGTGTTAAAAACACGCTAATGCGTATTTTCGACGAAACGCGGTAATTATACGGCGCGAGCAGGACTCTAAAAAAGTTGTTAAGACCTAATCAAAAATGTCCACGCCACCCACAAAATGGCCACATTCGTTTTATTCAAAATGAACGCTACCGCAGTTTAAATAAAACGTACTCGGTAAATAAATACAAACGTCATATTGACATAGACTTCCGCAGGATGAAAAAAAAACCACAGATTATTTATAACTCCAAATTTATAATTAACACGTGTACGCGTGCATATTAAATCAGTGTCAAAAATATCAGATGTTAGGGCTAGTGTAACATCGGGCTAAATTTAAAAGTTGCAAATACCAGATGTGCCAAAGATGAATGGGTTGTGTCTGCAGATTGCCGCCGGATTATGATCAATGGGAGACGAGTTCATTGACTAAACGTCGTAACAAAGAAATTTTAAAACTTCTATCAAAACAGGCCTGGAAAACATTTTAATGGAACGAGCAACAGGGCATCTTGCTCTATGATCTCATCATAATCAGCATAATTCAGCAGTGGTCCACTGGAACAATTGGATAATTGAATATTTGCTACTAGATCTAGTACACTGGGTAATGAGATGTTTATGGTAAAATATATAATGATGTACGTTTAAAGAAAATAAATAACATCGCAGTGATTACTGTAGGAGACGCTCGCGAGGAAAGAGCCGCAGCCAATTTGGCTCAGCATTGTTGAAGAGGTGCTTCTATCTAGTCTCGCTCGACGAATCATCCATTTGATTTACACTTGTTGGATCACTTAACCCAATTGCGATCAGCCATCACTCCTCCCAGTAAATACAATAGATGTCTGTATGGTTTTCAGTTATTGGATGTCACGTTTTGTTAACGGACTTGATTGGCCCCTTGTCACGATTGGTTTGCCAAGATTCACATCACATCCTACTTGACGACTTCATTTCGGCATTTGCTACTCTCTTTTGCATTAAAAACTAAAAATAAACAGAAACGAAACGAGCTGCAACTAATATAAAAGCTCGTATATGGACGAAACGTGATGTTTTCTGGGTCATAAGAATTCCACTTAAAACTACATTGTAGAGAGCTGTATTCAAAAAAAATATATTTGAGCAAATCTAAACTGTATGCACACGTGGCGACTGGCTATAAAATATTTATTATATTCGGGACTGAGCTAAAAATAATTTGATTTACTCATACTACTGAAAATGATTGCAGAGTAAAATACATTTGATTCAATGACTAATTTTAAACACATAAAAAAATTACTTGATAACCATAGACGACACAAAGAACATAGAAATAATAATTTAATTTAGTATATAACTATTGATATATCAATTTTTATTAGTTGTGAAGTGGAATAGTCATTATAACGCCCACGTTTCTATAGAGCAGGGCTCTCAAACTTTTGATAGCTTTGCTTAATCCTATTGTCGATATGTAAGAAATTAATTAATAATTACAATCAACCCTCCTATAGCGCTCTTTGCTATAAAGCAGTTTTCTATAGCGTATGTGATAGCGTGAGTCTCCTATATAACAAACGAATATTAGAAGAAGCTCATTTATAATATGTGAATGCAAAAATGCAAAATACAATTAAAAAAACGACTGCCTAATCTTCTATATGGCAGGTTTCTATCTCGGCGTTACAAGAGTTATATGAGAAAAATTGATAAATTTAATTTATTACGACTTTCTATTCACGATTTATGTTAGTGATAAAATGTTAAGAGTATTTTATTTATATTTTAACTGCATTTGACACGACATGGAAACGATGCAAATAAACATTTCATCATAAAAACAGATTTAATTGAACAATTAGAGTGGAAAAAGCATAAAACTTAACGGATTTATACAATGAAATTATAAATAAATGTTTTTTTCCAATAAGTTTACAATAATTCAGGTATGGCTTTCATAGTATGAATAGTGAAGATATTTAATAATTACTAATGATTATTAAATAAATTATTTTTGAAAGAAAAATAGCATGAATTTATAAATTTTGGCAAAAAAATGTTAATTTATTAGCGCAGAAAGCTTAGAAGATGCAGATGGTTGCAAATATTGTGGTAAGGATCGCTGAAATAAAAACACATCTCCGAACGTAGGTTCGGAGATACCAACTACTAATATTACTCACAGTGGTTCATACGAAATATAGGCATCACAAATGACATTAAAATCATTCCCTTACTAGATTCGATTAAAGGATCCGCCTCTTCATTCTTCAAACCCCTATCCTATTTCACGAATGTAAATAATTCAATATCAAAGCTTTCACAATATAATCTTGATTACTCCTAAAGATTACACAAATTTATAGTAATTTCCCAACGGTTAAAAATATTAGATCGAGAAGATCTCGATACACTCCATATCTCAGATTATCATCATTATATGCCAGCTACGAGACACTCATACTTTGAGCGTATACTTACCGGACTCGAATGGTAGTCGAGCCTAAAGGAACCTGAGTCTGTGACGTGAAGACCGCTGGGACCCTAGCCGTTTTGGTATGCGGTATTGGACGCCATTACTGTCTCCAGGCAAGTAGAAAGAGTCCTTCTCATATTCTTTAGGCGTTATCTGCTTATAACAAGTCACAAATGACAATCTTGTTGCGCAATAGCAATCCTTTCATCATGGGAACGATCTCCTCAAAGAGAGGGTCCCCTAGAAAAAAAAAGTATCGAGAATAGATCATTTATCGGCTTAGGGTTTTCCTTTCCAGGGTATACTGGTTCTGTGAAGAGAGAGGCCAGATATACATATATCATTATCATTATCATCATTTGCCAGTCACAAGGCTCTCACTCGCTGAGGGCATGAAACTTACCAAACTCTCGCATGGTAGTTGAAGCCAAAGGAAAGGAGTCTCACACGTGACGTGAGGGCTCCCCGTTCGTGTCCATACCGTGGAGACCCGAGCTGTCTTGGTATGCGGTTTTTTGTAAAGAGTTTCCCTCTTTTGGCCATTGCTGGCATTGGACATGTATCTTCTACCTTATTGGTATCGGATTTTACTCTCTGTGTCCAAGTAGCAGGGGGTTTGTCTCAGTATTCGTTTTCTCCTTCTCTAGGCGTCGGTAATCCTCAAAGATGGGGTTCCCTAGAAAGAAGTAAGAGCAGCGAAGAGTTTCCCTCTCTTGGCCATTGCTGGCATTGGACGTACATCCTCTACCATGTTGGTATATTGATAGATAAATACATATACATATGTACAATTTTTTCAGGGATGCGTTATTTTAGTTAAGTAATGATTAAAATTGCCTTGGGGATTTAGGTCACGCCATTTATTTTGTTTCAACACGACATATTAATTGTGGAATTAGATTGTACTCGAAAAAAAATCTAATAATCCGATGAAGTAGAAAAGAGAAACACAGCTTTGAAACTTTGCAAAGTGCGCAGTCCAATTGTGTATGTAATTAACCTTGAAAGCATAAGCGTTATAACAATTATATGATCATTAAAAGGGGTCATAAATATATATGTTATGTTATTATTATGTCAATATTTAATTGCAAAAGGGAAGAATTAATATTAAAAATATCAATAAAAAAATGTAATTTATGTGTCCTATTTTTGTGATGAGGATATGTTAACGTCAATTAGTATTAATTTCAAAATTGAAACGCATCGCACAAGTTGCTTTTATTAATGTCGTTGAATGTGTTTTTTGTATTGGGCACGGTCGATTAAACGCGCGTTAGGACCGCGCGAAAATTGAAAAATGACAAAAGTCGTGTGGTACACCTGTTGTTTTGGTGGGGTAGCTGTCATAGTGCGGGTTGCGCGCGCGCCGCTGGGCCACGTGCGCCAGTCTGCGCCCGGCGGCGGAGGCTGCGGTCGTCTGTTGCCGGCGAGCTGCGTTTGAATTTGACGCCGTTGCCGTCGTCATGCTCGTCCCGAGCCCCCGCCGCTTCAGCCGACACCTGTCACCGGTTTGAAGTCTGCCGAGTGGCAGCTAGCACCTCGGATGCAGTTTGTTTACAACGGAAGCAGCTGCGACCGGATGCACGATGGCGATGGGTGAGTTCTGCACCGAGATGCATAAACAGAGCGGCGCAGGATCGCTGTTTATTTTATCGTCGGCTACCATTACGAAGTCGGCAGCGACGGCAGTTCAATAACAACGCAGTCGACATAGTGTGATGGACAAGAACCGAGACGCGATACTGTTTTTCTGCCAAAAAATTCTGTTTGAAAATATGTCATTTTTTATGATCCGTATCGAAGTATTGCACGAATATGACTTACAAAAATATGATATTATATTTAGTGGTCTAAATTTACCGGTCGGAATTAGCCACTTGCGTTCCTGTTTCCTTTCCAGAGGGGAAGCAATAAACGATGCCGAGCTCAAAAACGGCAGAAGGAGACGGAAAGATCGTTTCCTCGGAAGCAGACAAAAGAGATTATTACTACAAAACATTCATTTCGGGGCTCTTCCGCAACATCTGCGATGCACTGGGACGGGCAACGCTCGGCACGCGTGCCATACTTTTTTTTTGCGTCGAGCGATAAATTCTGTCGCAGTGACATAAGCGAAACCTTGGAGCGGGTCAAATCACTTCGGATCAATTTGTCGTTGGACCTGAACGCATCGGATCCTATCGCTGTTGGGATACAATCTTGTAAACATTGCTATCGATCGTTCAAATAAACAAAGTCAAAATCATTGAGAATATGCATCGGCACCTCTTTGATCTTCGGACATTTCAATCCCGTCCGATTCGAATACACATATCGACCCTGGAAAGCAATCTTGCTGTATCTCGAATAATGAAAATTTACAGAGGAGACAAAAAATCATAATTTCGATGTTTTTACTACATTTATTCGTAAAAAAAAACATGTTATCCTATTTACCGTATAGTATTTGTTTCGAGATACCGCAAGATTGCTTTCCTGAGTCAATATTTAAAAAAAAAATACACGAAATTTTCGTCTTTCTCAATAAAAAACCTATTATTTATTCATTAATATTAATTTTATCTATTTCAAAGTAATCCATATCGAATACATCATCATTTCTAGAACGTAATTTTTCGGTGTGGCGTTTAACTTCTTGTCTTTATCTCCTCAATGTTGGCAAAACGTCGTTCTTTCAAGTCTTTTTTAATCTTTGAGAATAGAAATGAGTTTGAGCACACCATTACACGCAAATCATTCGAAAGTCGACAATAAAGTAAGCATACAATACGATTACCAATGTCAAGATACGTCAGAATAAAAATTATGACGATTCCAATTTTTTTTTTTATCAAATCTTGTATTTGTATACAGTATCTTCCCGATTATCCTGACTAATGGCAGGGAAGGGGACCCACGGATGATCGAAAAACGCGAATAATCCGATCTTTTTTTTTTTTTTTTTTTTTTCTTTTTAAAATGCAATTTACTTTTATGTTTACGCGATTAATGTTTATTAGAAAAATCTGTGTTTGCTAATGAGGATCTTTTAACAATTTCCTACTTTTTCTAAGAGCTATCATTCCCTGAATTTATGCGGTAGATAGTTATCATGAAAAAGCTACGTGTAAAAAAGAAATGGAACTCATTCAAAATGTAGGGATACGTTCTAAAAAAACCGCGTGAAAAACATTATTTAATTCAAAAGTAGAGGGATTTGAAAAAACATCAAAATAATATATTATTAAAACGTAGCTATCACTGTTTGGTCCATGTGGTGTATGAAGCAGGTAGTATTGGGACGAAGAAACACAACATTGATTTCCGGGTATAAATTCTATAGAGATTTTGACTAACAATATTACTTAACTGTCGGTACGAAATAAAGGGTAAACGAATTTTTACAGTAACACAGGCTTTTTTTATTTGATTTCCAAATGACTGAGGGCTATTATTTATCTCTCCCTCTCACATGGCATAGGCAGGGATTTTCTGCTTGATAAACTAACATCGGCTTCAATTTTAAATCGCCAGTAAGTTTCCACCAAGAAGTAATGTCAATCAGATTTTATTAGGTCCGTAGGTATTAAAAAATGTGCGAAAGTCGAGGTTTGTCTGTATTTTACTTTATATTAAAGCTTTCGCGGACCCCCGACGTTGTCCAGGGATTCCCAAATTAATTTTAATTTGTCATAGACCACCTCAGCGGGCCCGAGGACCACCCCTGAGGGAACGTAGAGACCGCGGATGTACTCCAATAAAGAATCAACATAAGTCGGTGCTGTGTTGTGACTAATGCGATTGATAATTTCTCCCTTTTCACTTGCATCCCCAGTCTTTTTCTCTTTAGATTGAGATTGGGAATAATATTCTCATCACTCGTACGTTGAAAACCCAGATCACACGATTCGTATTCTAACCACTCTTCACTCGTCATTTTTAAAGCCTAGTAATTTTGCCTTTAACTCATATATTTCAGACAATATAGTGGAACCCCCAATTACACTACCCCGAATTACGCGCTGAGTTTGTCTAGGGCTCATTAGAATAAAAAAAACATTACTCTACATCCGGTAAAATTTTCCTTCGCGACTGAATTACTCCCATTCCATCTAGTATCGTATTTATTTTTTTAGGAATTTATTAAGTCGCCATATTCGTTACAAAGGGTTTTAATGATAATACGGTAGAGACTGACATTAAACCATCCGTTACGGCGACTCGAAAACAACCCCTTCGCCCGAAGGGGGTCTCTTAGAGACCCCAAGCATTTCAAGTCAAGATATTGATGCATCAATATCTTACCATTTTTTTTTGAAAAATGGATTATTCTAAGAATAAAAATAGCTATTCATAACATGCTTCATAGCTTAGTCGATATTTTGGATTTTTTAACTATTCAATATGACGTGTAAATGACACGCGCATTCGGCAGTCTAAGCTCTCGCCGCTGCCTTAGTTCTAGCAGCACGTATCACTCGTGCGTTTCACTCGCACTTGGCACATCGCACCGGATGCGAGCGAGAAAAAGCATCGCACCTGTGGCAACAGAAGCGCGACAATAATTATTTAGAATATTTATTTTTTAGATTAATAACTATGTTTCATAATTTGGTCGATATTTTTAATTTTTTAACTAATCAATATGACGCGTAAATGACACGCGCACTCGTCGATGTCTCGCAACAGACACGAGTTCTCGCGGCACGTGTCACTCTTATGTTGGCACATCGTATCGGATGCGAGCGAGAATAAACATCGCGCGCGTGGCAACAGCAGTGAATATTGTTGTTTTTTTCGCAATTGCAGACAATAAAGCAGGATAATTGATTATTTATAATATTTATTATTTAGATTTTTTTAGACACATTCAAAAAGTTTGTGACATGTAGGATTTATATTAGAGGAGTTATTCCAGAAATATTTATATAAGGTTGAATTAAAGATGATCAAAATAATATGCTGTGGTAAAAAATTAGCAAAAATAAGGTTATTGTCTTTTTCAGTATGGAGGAGCGATATCTAATAACAGCACTGCTTTTTGTGGCAGTCTTTCACTTTTAAAACCAATCCCTCTATTCATCCATGTTCCTTTCTAGTTGTAATAATCAGCAGGAAGACATCTTATTTCTCTTCCATTAATTGATCTTGGTTTTTTAGCTTTCTCAATCACTTTTCCAAAGTCTTCAGGAGCGATAATATTTTTTAAATATGAATTGTATTCGCGCACGGATAATCGGGAGTTTACTGTACAGTCAGTCCTCGACTTATGCGATTTCGACTTACGCGATTTAGATTTATACGATTTCTACTTACGCGATTTTTAAATAACAAAAGTTACAAAAGCAGTGAATAATAAATAATATTGCATGCTAGACAATTATCATTGGACCAATACTTAAAGTAGTTCGTCCATAAATATATGTATGTGCAATATCTCCTACAAATATGTGCAATAAATAATATTTTCTTGTTCTATATATAGATCTATTTTACTTTCGTCTATCCTTTGAAACTAAACATATTTTCTTTCCTCGACTTACCCGATTTTTCGACTTACGTGAAAACCTTCGGAACCAATTAATCGCGTAAGTCGAAGTCTGGCCGTATTTGTATATTCACTTATTGCGGATTGTTGATCTTCGGAGCAAACACGCGCCGTTTTCAACAATCCCCATGTGAAAATTAGATTATTGCGGTTAGCTAATCTCATAATTGTATTAGAAGGGTGCTTTGTGTATCTGACGTACACATGATGGCGACAAAAAGCCCTGGATATTCAATTCACGAGATATTTGTATCATGCGGGCTCGATCTCAGTTTCCCGTATAAATTGAGATTTTTCGCTCTCGGCGTAATGTTACAGCTAATGAATCCCCATAGAATATCCGTGATGCTACTGTTTACAAAAAAAAATGAACATGTGTTCCGAGATTTGGGGGAGGATCCGACGTGAAACTATGCAGCATATCGTCAACCTTTTTAAATAAAATAAAATTTTACTAATTAATTATGTTTATTATTGTTTTAGCTTATTATGGAGCCAATTATTCCATTAATAAGATCGAAATTTAACGGCAATCTCTCGTGTTATTAATATCGCTCGGTAGTATTACAAGGGTACGGCATATTACGTAATAATTTCGTGTTAAACTGCGATGATCCGGCTAATCAGTATCTCCTTGACGGCGAATTGTGTCTACAGATAAATCTATAATCTCATATTCTAATTAACGATACCAATTTTGATCTCATAAGCGCAAAATCTCGGATTTTGATCGGAAAAAAATGGAATATAAGATGTTTATAATTCGTATAGGCGCTAATCTGTCGATGGATTGATTTATCAGATTTTCGTATTATTAATTTTATATATAAGCTTTAGCGTGAAGCAGTGCTTTTCAATCTTTTTTGTTAATTAATACAATTTTGACTACGATTTGTCGTATTTAAAATTGCTA
>JAGXCT010036317.1:0-20800 GCA_022495035.1 Philopotamus ludificatus | reverse complement strand
ATTATAATTTTGTAGAAAACAGCGATTTACAGGAAACGTTATAGGAGGGTTGACTCTAATTTATATGTGAAACTTTTTTTATGCGGTCCCTATTCACCGCGCATTAAAGTTTTATCGGTACTATTTATAAAGTAGTACTGGTATTTTTTTTAAATGAAACTATACTAAGCATACACATTAAATTATTTATTTGTACATAAAATGGAGAATACACAAAAACATCTATAAAAAAATTATATGATAGGTTCCATTACTTCTCGAATTATAGTAATAAATTCGCGTGGTTTTATTTATTACTATATTAAATTTATTAGATAATTGAAGGTCGTAAACTGTGTTATTTAGAATCCGTGCAAAAATAGAATCCGGTATTTGTATTTAAATTTAAATAAATATAAAAATATTTATATCTCCTGAAACAAAACAAGGTTATGATTTTAAAATTCGACTGATTGTCAAAGTTTTAAAAATGAATTTCATGTTCAGATTCTCTATTTTTTATCATATTCTACTTTATAAATTTCCGCAATTAAAATAGAACGTACGGAAGTATTGCTTGAATTAAAAAACACGCATTTTAATCAAACGTTGGATTTAAATATCATTTTCTAGAATTGTGATGAAAAGCTAGGAATCTAAGAATTTTGTTTTACGATATTAGTCACATCCGTTATTTTTTTTATATCTTTGATTGAAGAATTTTCCGTCTCTGTTAAGTATTATGTTCCATGTTCTGTAACAAAAACGGAAAAAAATCTTTAATGGCACACTTTTAACCCTTATTATAACCGCTATTGTCACGCCGGTGTGACTACGTCTTATTCACCGCATACGATAGCTAAAAGTGCTGTAAGCTTTCTGAAAAATTAATTTTGGGTAGGAATATGTTCATTCAATTCATGGAAAAATCTAGAACCCATTAAATTCTGATTTCTTGACATAATTATGTAAATTCTCATTCAGATGCGTCCTTACACATCTTTTCTACATTCTTATGTTTATGGTTGAGGTTGGTAAATATTGATAGGGGTTGGATCTGTTCTCATTAAGTTCCATTTTTATATAAAAAAAATCATGCAAAGTTGTATTGCCTTTGGTTTTACTTGGCAGTAACGGCACTCCGTCAGTACACACACTGATTAGTTTACTATAATCTAATTTTTGACTTTCTAGGCAGTATTTTAATTTTCCAAATATGTCCGATTCTCTTATAATCTTCCAATACGCCACGTTTGGGGCATGCGCTATAGTTTGGCAACCCCTGGATTAAAGGGTTGAGCACAATTCGGGACGAATTAGATTCGGCATTCCCCGATTTTAAACTAGACGTGCCGATGGGGTATATTTGGGACCCCAATTTTTGATTTTCATCGAATCTCGAAACTATTTTAATATAAATCCTATCCTACATATGACAAACTTTTTGTATTTGTCTAAAAAAGTCTAAAGAATAAAATATTATAGATGATCATTGTCCTTTATTGTCTGTAAATGCGAAAAAAAATATATAAACAACAATAATCGCTTCTGTGCCACGCGCACGATGTTTTTTCTCGCTCGCATCCGGTACAATGTGCCGAGTGCGAGGGAAACGTGCGATTGACACGTGCTGCGAGAGCTCAGTCTGCGGCGAGACATCATGAATAACTATTTTTATCAGATTTTTGCATAATTAATTTTATGTAGAAGCTATAGCGTGAAGCAGTGCTTGCCAATCTTTTTGTTATTTAATACAATATTAACTACGATTGGTCCTATACAATATGGGTTTTTGATTTTTCTCGAATAACTTTAACTCTTTTAATATAAATCCGACATGTCACAAACTTTTTGTATTTGTCTAAAAAAGTCTAAAGAATAAAATATTATAGATGATCATTGTCCTTTATTGTCTGTAAATGCGAAAAAAAATATATAAACAACAATAATCGCTTCTGTGCCACGCGCACGATGTTTTTTCTCGCTCGCATCCGGTACAATGTGCCGAGTGCGAGGGAAACGTGCGATTGACACGTGCTGCGAGAGCTCAGTCTGCGGCGAGACATCATGAATAACTATTTTTATCAGATTTTTGCATAATTAATTTTATGTAGAAGCTATAGCGTGAAGCAGTGCTTGCCAATCTTTTTGTTATTTAATACAATATTAACTACGATTGGTCCTATACAATATGGGTTTTTGATTTTTCTCGAATAACTTTAACTCTTTTAATATAAATCCGACATGTCACAAACTTTTTGTATTTGTCTAAAAATATCTAAAGAATAAATATTATAAAATAATCATTGTTCTTTGTTGTCCGCAATAAAGGAAAAAAAATGAAAACAACCATATTCGCTTCTGTTGCCATGGACGCAATATTTTTTCTTGATCGCTCGTGTGAAACGTATTAGAGACACGTGCCGCAAGAAGTCGGCGGCATGTACCTAGTCTGCGGTGAGACTTTGCCGAGTGTGCGTGTCATATACGCGTCACATTGATTAGTACAAAAATTCAAAATATCGACCAAATTATGAAGCGTATTATGAATAATTATTTTTATTCTTAGAATAATCCATTTTTAAAAATAATGTCAAAGCTACAATATTCCGTCTATTTTCACAAGACCTTAAAAAAAACGATAAATGTGGAAATGCAAGAGTTTTTTAATTCTTTTATGATAGTCAAGAAAAATGATAGACTGGGTAACGATGAATACGGGATTCTGTCGATTTGTATTAGCTAACTCACAGGTTCCCAATCTTTTTCGGTTTACGGCTTCCGTAATACATATACACCAATCCCTCGATTTACGCGGTACCCATTTTACGCGGTTTTAATTAAAGAGCTAACTCCTTTTCGTACTAATCTTTCTATTGGGTCTGTTGAAAGCGGATTGCTTCCTCCATGATTTCTAATTAAGCTTTCTACGGAAGAAGCGCGGACATGTGTCCGATTCGACCGGAAGGAGCCCGTCAATTCGGAGATCGCCTCTGGGTCAGTCAACCCTTGGGTCATCCAAGTTTGGAGTCCGCGCTTTAATCTACCGATCGCGCTTAACACGTCTTGTATTCCGCGCGTGCTGCCAATCTCTAATCGGAGGGTTAGTGCCCCATGGCTATTTCCATCGGACCATATTCCGCCAGCGCCTGCTTTTGTTGTTAAACGAAGGAAGTTTACACAGCAGTTTGGAATTTTTATTATGAAAAGTACTTCCTATTCCAATCATAACACGCCGCCGCTAGATTCCCATAAGGTAAGCAGCCGACTACTTCCAATAACATCCGGAGCCGCGCAAATTATTTTCAGAAATTGGCTCGCCGTAATATGATTGCGACTTCTCGAACAATTGCAGAATACGTGTGTGTGTATATGTTATGTACTGGGGTTCATTTCTGTCGATGCTGTGGTACGGAGTGGATCGATAGTTTATGAACTGAATAACTGGGCGCTGACCCAAATTATTCATGTGCGTTGAATGATGCTGAAAGCATCCAGAGGTCACAGGTTGATTGAATCCGTACGTCTGAATTGGCAAACGAACCCCCCGTAGTCCAAACGAGAATCCCCAGACGAATTGTCTCCGATCCGTCGAATTAGTTTTACGATTCTTCAAAATTTGTAAACATCGTAAAATACCGTATTTATGTGAAAACAGTTTTGGAAGCGCGCCAAACTGTGTGCCGTTTAATTATGGAGAATATTAATTTATGTCTCGGTATAAAATCGCTTTCAATCGAGTCGCAGATCTCCAGAATTCGATGTTTGTCTAGATTTATGGGTCAAACGCCAGGATATTTCAGGACGATTACTCATTCTTTGGGCGCAAATGGCGAAATTCGACCGAAATTCGAGATCAGCGAACTCTTCGATCGAAGCAATTCATCTTGCTCGACTCCGGTTCAATGTTAATTGGTATGTGGAACGTGGTGCTCTTTATCTGACATCGAAGCATTCATTCCAACATGGGTTGGTTCAACATGCAACGGATTACCACCGACTCTCTTCGAGTACTTGTTTATTAATATTTTTTTTCATAATCAAAGATTAATTAAAGACGATGATCTCATGATACTTACATATTCAATTAGAATACTGCGCACTCTATTCATTCTTCAAATTAAGCAAACGTATTATATTTTCTTCAACAACATCTTCTTTACTGATATATCAAGATTATCTGCGGCGATTATATGTTGTAGATATGTTTTTCAGGATTTTTTCTTCAAATTTCTATAAAATATACATCGCATAACTTGGATGCCGCATTATTATGTGGCTCGATTATATAGTCATTTCATAATGTGTACTGACAAGCATTTGACATTTTGATAACTGGTTGATCCCCTCGTTATGGCGTTGACTGATTGTCTCAGATGCATCATCGTGAATGCATCTTCTTTATACGCATACAATAATGCCTTGTGTATTCATACGAACACATTGACTCGAAAAAACTCTTGAAAACATACGAGAAGTTTTCTTCCTACATTTTTATTTCAACTTCATAGTTCATACGACATGTAGAATCCACTTTATTCGATTTGAAGGTGCACTTTAAATGTACCTGTGCTGTGGAGCATGAAGATGCGAGTTTCTGCTGTTTACTGATGATTTGACTCAATCAGGTATTCCTTGAATCATCTTGATAGATCCTCATCCCGCTAGCCTGAAAAAATCAGCATATACTGTCTGATGTGTCCTTCGTCAGTGTAGAATTTGGAGATCTTAACTTCTACATATCCGATATCGAAAGTATCTCATTTTAACTTCTTCGTCATCTATGAGCTGGAACAATTCTGGATATGTCCGTGTCCTAATATAAATCGGTTTTGTCGCCAACTCTTCTTGAAGATTTGTTTCTTAACTCTGCGATGAACGTGTAGTTTGTTTTTTTATATTTGATAATGAGACATGGAGCTTGTAGCGAATAATAATCAACTGAAAGCATCAATAAGACAAGCGTACTTATGCTTCACAAGGAGCAAGAGTTTCTGAACGTCGTATAAATCGTAAAATTGAATACTTCGGACACATCATTCGTGAAGTTAAGTATCATGGATTTAAAGTGGAATGTAATCGGTGGTTGAGAAGAAGGAAGCTGTCTTGCTTCCACAATGTAGAGACCAACCTCATAAGAAAAAAATGATTTGATGTATTTCTTATATTTATGAACCAGAAGAAGAATTTCTGTATAAAATTCTTCACCATTTATAAACCCAATTCGAATATTAAATGCTATATTTGACAAACAAATATATTGTACGTCTTCAATTAACCTAGCCGTGCCGATGAGGTCTATTAGATACCCTAAGTCTTTGATTTTATGGATTAACTTTTGGTATTGTGGAATACTTCATCAATATTATTACTTGAAATGCTTGGGGTCTATTTTTCATTGTAAATAGAATCCCTTCGGATGACGCGGCTGGTTTCGAGCCGCCGTGACGGATGGGTTAATTGAATAGAGTCGTAAATATTGAGATGATGTTGCGGTTGAACCAAGATTCAAACGATGGAATATCATTCCCCCGTATACGTTTGAAAGTTCAAGAATACAACCCTATTTGAACTACAGTCAGCCCTCCTATAAAGTTTCCTCTCAATCACTATTTTCTACAAAATGCCTAGTCAACCAAAGAGCATTGAATTTTATTGCAATGTATTATATAATTACGAAATATATAATTTGACCTCGAAAATATTAGCATTTTTGTAGAAAGAAGCAATTTGGAGGAAACGTTATAGGAGGGCTGACTGTATTGGTAGCGTTTCCTGCTAAAGAGTGGAGTGTGCAGCGATCCATTCTATAGAACTTCCTTCTAAATCAAATTACATATGTACAATGGAGCAGAATCTTTTGGACAACATAATAATTCTTAAAATTTAATACTTCAGACTCATCATGTGTGGAATAAAGTAACGCCTTCTGCCATCATGGAGGGAAAAGTAGAATAAAAACGGTGTTTGCACTAAAAGAAGCCGTCGTAGCTCCGCAACATTCGTAGATGGACCAGTTTGGGAGATTCAGAATTGTTTTAGTTCGCTAAATGTAGAATAATATAAAAAAACATTCTGAAAACGAATGGAAAATGGATAAAAACAACGGTGTTCAGAAGTTCCTTCCGTCCAGAAAGGATGATGTTTTGCTAGAATCGATAATTGCGTCCTAGAAGTGTTTCGAAGGTTGAAGAAATGTGTATGGTTTTGACTAGAAACGATCTCCATTCTGGCATCGCTTCAAGTGGCTTCTCTTCGGACCCAAAGCGGATTCTGCTGTCAAGTTCGTATAATTTTTCTTCGGTAGACGTGTATGTCTTGCCATATAAACACCCAAATTAAAATCTGAACGACACCCTGTCACACGATTGAGAATCGGTACACGTGTGCAGGGAGCAGACCGGATGGGGCGGATGATCCCAGCATGTGCCGGAACGGCGCATTTGGGTCTCCGCCTCATATTGAATATAAATTTCACCACGTACCTCACCATTCATAAACATTGAGATTCCGGATCCGAATGGCAGTTTGGCTTTTTTCGTCTTTTTCTTGTTCTTCACCGTCGTCGTCCGGAAAGGTGCTCGAACGCAGAGCCGAGGCCCGGCGCTCTTCTCGGAATCTGGGACGGACGAATTAATTTCGCGTTTTGTTTTGCACAAATCGGTTTTCTGGTATTTACAACGTGGTCAGGGCCGTTTTGTTCGGCTCGCTCAGCTCCATAGGGTCAACGCTATTTATAGGGAACCTCATCCTGGAATCGCCGCTAAATTATTTTGATAAATCTGTGCGAAATATGAATCGCACTTGGTTCGGAGCCGTGCTAATTTCTAGATTTTTATGAAAATAATTATCAACGTGCACTATAGATCGCGTTGTTGTCTTAATTCTCATCACGGAATATGATGCTGGGCTAACACTTGACTTGGACCGAGGAGCATATGCGCATTTCTTAGAATATTCGAAGTTAATGGGCTCCGGGAGACAGGGGTCGTTTATCTCGGAATTGAATACTGTGCATTGTTCGGATCATCTGTTTTTATGCATTTTTAAAGATCAATTTTTGACTGCGTGCTGGGATAAAGAATTCGTTCGATGTGTAAATCTCAAAAGATCATATTCCCATTAAATGTTGTCCGAAAACTATTCTCAGAATCGTGCATATTAGTCAAAAATATGTCTCACGCTCTGTTCGATGATACAATTCCATTTTTACGTTTAAACTAGGAGTTGGCAACCTTTTCTATATTCCAGATAATTTTGCCGTAATTTTCTAAAAATAAAAATGTATGCTGCGTAAATATTTATCCGGTAAATATTCTGTTGTATCGTCATTTTAGATCAGTTGATAACAGCACTTCTCAAATTACTGAGTAATTTTTAGTTAATGGAAAAAGTTTGGACAACACTGGTTGATTGGAGGAGCAAGCTTTACTTATTAATTATTTTTATCTACAATATATGATAGATCATATCTCCATTTGAGGATATGTGTATAATAATTTGTTACATAAAATTTGTATTAGGTTAATCAGCGGTACTTAATCTACTTGAAATATCAATTTTTAATGGTTTTTAGATTATAAAATCTATTTTAGATTACCCAGCGTCAAAATCTTTCCATTTTTTCGGTTCATATGCTTTTGCTATGATGATGCTATGAATGATGTATAAAATGTATTTTAATGATTTGCTCTAGATGCGTGAAATCAATCTGCCACGACGGTATGTCGCGGCAGATTGATGGAATGCGACTCGCGTAAAAAAGGTGCTGAATATTGCTGTATGAAAATAAGCTGTTTTCTTTCGGTTGTGTAATTACACGACTCATTCCGAAAAAAAAACAACTTTGCCATTCAAAAATATGGGCTAGAACACACTTACTTTTTTTTATTGTTTTTTTTTATATCATATTGATACAACCCTCCTATAGCGTTTCTTGCTATAGAGTGACGTGTGCGGCGATCCCCTCTATAGGACTTCCTTCTAAATCAATCAAATTGACAACAAAATATAATTAATATTTGACAATTTTGTTCAATTTACAATCCCAAATATTGTATATCCATAGTCTTCTATAGGGCGGGTTTCTATAACGTGGCGCTATAGGAGGGTTGACTGAATGTACAGTGGAATCCCTATCTATCATTCCCTATGTCGATAAAAACCATATTAAATAATCCCGCATTCATCGTTTTTTTGGAACGTCTTTTGAAAAACGATGGATCCAACTGCATTTCTATACATTTATTGAAATAAATATATACATCCTTTGATTTGTACGGATTTTTCACGCGGTTTTAAACTATCGGGTGGTTCGGAAAGTTATTTCGTTTTTATTTTATGAAAATGGAAGACGATTTTCTTATATTGAATAAATATTATATTAAATTATATATTGTCCATTCTGGTCCAATACCTTTTAACATTTTTCTGGCAGTAGCATGATCCCACGCTCATATTTTTTTTGTTCTTTGTTGGAAAAAAACTGATCCAGGTGATTTTTGACCTCATCATTTGAAGTAAAGGTTTTACCGTCAAAAAAAAATCGTAGAGACCGGAACAAATAATAATCAGAAGGTGCCAGATCTACAGAATATGGTGGGTGTGGCAGTATATCCCATCCAAGCTGTAAAAGCTTTTGGCGATTAACAAACTTGCATGAGGTCTCGCATTATCTTGGTGGAACACTACACCTTTTCTATTGATCAATTCTTCTGTTTAAGTGAATCATTTAATTTGTCCAGTTGATGACAGTACACTTCAGAATTGATCATTGTGTTGTCCGGGAGAAGCTAAAAAAATGATTCCTTTGAAATCCCACTAAACAGTTGGCATCACTTTTTTTTTGATGAATATCGGTTTTCGATGTGCTTTGAGCCAGTTCACTTTTTTACTCCATGATCTCTTGCGTTTAAACATTGTAGTAGACAATCCATTTCTTATCCCCAGTGATGATGCACTTCAAAAATTAATAATTTTCTTGGCGTTTGAGACGCAAATCACAGACGTAAGAACATGAAGAACCCATATGTCGAGCTTTGAGATTTAAACCTAGGCGTTTCAAATGATCATAAACGGTCGAATTCGATCGATTTAATCTCTCAGCGATCTCAGGAGTCGCTATTAGCCGGTTTGCATCAATTAATGCCTTTATTGTGTCTTCATCAGTTTCAACTGGCCTTCCAGAACGTGGTGCATCTTCAACATCAAAATTTTGCCAACCAGTTTTGGCACTGGCGTTCTGTCAATGCATCTTCTCCATACACATCGGATCAATTTTTCTTGCTTGAACATCATTTTTACCATTTCGATAGTAAAAAAGTATAATATGCCGAAAATGCTGCTGTTCACTTTCCATATTTGAAAGGGTACCAACCAAAAACTACTGCGTAGAATCAATCGTCCTTGTTCACAAGCAAGCCTTGCTATATCAGCTGTCAATATATACAATGATTATACGGCTTATTTGTGAAAAAATACAATTAGGTCCTCTGTTGGGAAAAAACGAAATGACTTTCCGAACAACCCAATAAATCATATTTTAAAATCGTTTAATTTACATTTCGTACAAAAATAAAATTGAATACGAAATGTAATATTAAAAGTCATGGACTTGTGGAACACCTTGCATATGAAACGCCATGCCCTTTGCATCCGGTGTTAAGATCTCAGGATCCAATGACTGTTTCCAGATACACTACGCCCTCTATACCATGGATCCGTGGATCAACGGCTCCGACAGCAAAAATACATTCGAGCAAGCGGCGCGATAAATAAGCGGTCGTTGAAATCTCAAATGAAGACGTCTAATTTGTGTATCAAAGGGTTATTTCTCATCCGGAAAAAATCTTAATTGACCGCGTGCATCATTCTATCGGTCTTTTATTTGCCGTTTTGACAAAGTTATGCGCGTCTGCACATATTTTTCGGCTAATCATTCTCGGAAATCTCGACAGCCGCCGGTAGTGAACACGTGCCTCCTTTGTTTACTACCGTGTATGTGTATAAATATGATTTGTAGGGTCTGGCCAGTGGTTTCAGAACGTTTTCACGGCCGTGGTACACGCGGATTTGGCAATATTCCACGCAAATTATTTATCGCTCGTGAATCACGCGGCTTTTTTGTTGTATAGTTCCGATAACATGTCTTTAATTAAATAATTAGTTGAACATGTTCTTGGAATTATTTCGTGTGTGTGTTTGTTATCGTGCTCCGCTTCTATCTTGACTGATGCCAGGTCCCTAATGGGTGTAAAGGTCGTAAGACGGATGCTCCTCATCTAGCTTCATTGCGACATTGTTGACACGAAGAGCATCTGATTCATTTGCGCGAAATAGATTGTGTACATTTTTATTTTGAAGATCGCATCGATATCTATTGTTAGATCTTTAAGTCCCAGGTCTCAACTGCATAGAAAGCGAGTCAATACACAGGAAATTGAATTATGTACGTGGTAATTGCAAGGAGCTCTCTGGATTAGGGTTGCCAACTTTTTACGGGACATATTGCTTAAACTCTTTTTTTACACGGTTTTGAAAAAACACGTTTCACTATAAATAAATACTACATTTTCAGAAACATAATATTTACATATGTATTTTATTTTTGCGCGTTGTTACGTCTCGGTGTTCATTGGGGCCAAGGGACATAATTTCATGTCACAACAGCCAATGACCAATGAGTAAAAACGTAAACAAAATGCCTGAAGATTTGTGTGGCTGAATATCAAGAAATGTATAAACAACTTGTGAAACAAAAAAACATAGAAGTGAATAACATATTTAATAACACATTATACGTGTGGATAGTATTTTTTACTCAACTCTCGTTTTACACAGTGGATACGTTCCAGCAAAATCCGTGTAAAAAAGTGATAGTTTATATAGAAGCTAATAATGTATTTTATTTGTAATTATTAATATCATTTGAATCTTTACGTATTAGGAAAATATTTTTTTTTTCTACGACATTTTTTTAATCGCGATATTCATTATTTAGTTCAAACAAACCGTGTTAGAACAAATAAATCGTGTATTTTTTTATTTTTTTAAACCGTGTAAAAAAAGACCCGTGTAAAACGAGAGTTGGGTGTACGTACATCCTTTTTTACACGATTTTCTACACCACAATATTGTTTTCATTGAATTTTTCTCAGGGATTCGAACCGTTATTTTTCGGTTCGGTTTTCGTTCCGAAAAAAAAGCTGAATTTTCTGTTTTTATTTCCGAGTTTTTACATGTATTTTTTATTTTGTATTTGAAATTAATAATAAACCGAAATGGACCGTTATTTCATTTCGGTTCGGCTCTGGTTTTTCGTTTCGACAATAAAAATGTTTTTTTGTGTTCGATTCACTCCCGGTTCGACGCCCTGATAAAACATTAATAAAATAATAACTCGGAGCTGAACGAAAAACCAAAAAAACCGTTATTTTTTTCTAATTAAGCAGGAATAAATTTAAAAAAATAACAATTCGAAGCCTTGATTTTATTATGAATTTTATCCCATTTTACATGTCTTTTTTATACGCGGTTTTTAGTGAAACATATCTACCGTGTAAAAGAGTCCTGCTTTCTTCTAGTTATCCGATTTCTTGTGTTCCGTAGACTTATACGAATTGACATGTTAAAAACTAAAATAAATGTTTTTTTCACGTCTTTGGAGATCAAAAAACTGATGTCGAGTCACACTCGACATACAATTACAAAGGAATATTTATCTAAAGATTAGATACTTTACTAATAAAACAATACTTAAGCCAAGGACTTCTGAAAGCCCATTTTTATTATGACGCTCCTTTTGCGATTATATTTATTTCCCCAATCTTGTCGACCACATATAGCACTTCCTGCTATTGTGAAGCGTGTGCGACAATCCCTCCTATAGTGCTCATTTCTAAAGCGTTGTTTTCTACTTAACGCTATCTAACGCAAAATTAACGCATTTTAAATATATAAATTTTTGATGAATTAATTTCGTCGAATTTACAAAATGAAATTTAAAAAAAACCTAACCCTAAATTTTGTACGCCTAGTCTTCTATATGGCGGGTTTTTATGGCGTGGTACCTATCTCGGTGCAATAGGAGGCTTGACTATATATAATTCCATTATAATTTCCGCTAAAAACTACTTAACATAACATATCTAGTTTTCTGAGGTTTTTTTTTTAAATAATAAAATAGTTTTTTATGAAGATGGTTATTAAAGACCAAGGAAGAGGAACTGCTGGTGCTTTTATGTATTTCATCAACATCTTATGATTAGCATTAATCATTATTTAGTTCACGAACGGCGTGATCAAATGAATATTGGATAGTCAAGAAAAAATATGTAGGATTCCGGCAAAGAAGCTTCTTCATACTCATGAATAGTTTTATGGCTGAAAAACTTATATCTCTTTATATCTTAATCTAGCAATATATCTTACAGAATATTTTAAGAACAAGGCATTATAAATCGTACCTCGAGGAAACGATGCATTTCTTAATGCAGTTGTTAACAATGTGACATTTGAGGGAAAAATGAGGAGTATAGAAGATGTTGGTCGATAGCTCTCTCTGAAAATCCGGGACGGTTAGTAACCCTACTCTGGATAGATGCATTGTGTTTCCTGCTACGTCTGCGATGAATATTTATTTTCTACAAAAATTAATTCACTTTACCGTTGCGTTCGATTCGTTAAGGCGATGGAATGCTTCAGAAGCATTGTTCGCTGCAGGCCATCTTCATCAGACTGCGGATATGAGTGTTTTGATTGTCCGATTGTTAATCTGAAATCATATTTTCGTTGCAGATAATCCGTCGTACTTCTCCGTATCGAACGAGGAGTCGCTCGAGCGTGACGTCGTCGATCGATTCCCTAGACGGCACTTCAAGCTGAGCACCGGCAGCTCCACGGAAAGCACGTCGCCGCTCCCTCTGCCCTCGTTCGAGTTCTTCGGCGGCAAAGTGCAGCATCCCGAATACTCAGATGTGCTCTCGCGGAATCATTATCTGGTGCCGAACGGCGGCCAGTCCCCTAGGACCGATGCCACCAAACGCAGCTTCAGATCGCTGCTTCGCTCCCTATCGGCGAACGCCGCTTCCACACAAGACGCACAATCGATCTTGCTAGGAGAACCGCGTCCCGCCGACATAGCGCCTGCCGATCATTGTTCTTCGTTCAGACCGAGACGGTTCGCTCATTCCAGGAACGCATCCGATGCGAGACACTCTCCGCGAAAGAAGAATCACAGCCTGAACGAGAATGAAGAAGTTTTTTATACGATGCCGTTATCTGGCAACGGCAGAAGACGTCACTCCATCGGCGCTTATCTCACCAGGGATAAGACTTCCAGTAAAAATTTACTAAAAGTCACGTCGGTGCCGAGTGAAGTTCCTAAGGTCGACGCGCCAAAGATTACCAACGACGGATCACCAGTGTGTCAAGTAAACAGCGCGACGAGGCCGGCACCGAAGATTCATCCCATTACGACGCTTCACTGTTCCGAGCCGCCGTTACCGATCAGCACCATACTCGGCACCTCTTCTCAGAAGAAAAAGAGGCCCAAGTGTCCGAGTTTTAAAGGTAATTTTACTACTAACTAGCCATTATCATGAGAAGTTCGCGCACTATATCAGTGTTAACAAATACATACAATGACATACATTATTTGAGTCATTATTCTTACTACCTTGAACAGGAAAATGGTACTTAATCCAGAAAACTGCTAGTGGTTATTCCACCAGAACGTCTTTTAAATTCCTATCACAAGTTTAATTTGAATCTTTGTTCAACTCAATATGCAGAAGGCAATTCTTTTGTTGGAAGTATTCAATTTTACGGCTTTTGATGCAGTCCAGAAGCTTTTTCTTCTTGTGAAGAAGTTGAAGTACGGTTATGTTCTTGATACTTCAAACGCAAACAGGATCTAGACATACAGGGAAATGGTACTCCATCTAGAAAACTGCTGAAAGTTCTTTGGCCAGGACGTCCTTTAAATTCATATCACAAGTATCGTTTGAATCTTTGTTCAACCGCGACGCCAACCTCATTAATATTCAATTAATACGGAGCATACGTCTGTACATCCACATCTTTAGGCTTCCAAGTGCTTGATCGAATCTTCTGCAAGCATCCACGCCTCTACTCTGCACAAAAGGACTTAGTTCTCGACTAGTTATGATTCTTTATCACGTTTTTATGAGTTTACCAGACTCCAAAAAACAATCTTTTATTTAGAGATGTATCAAATTGACAAATATCGTATTTAGTATTCCAATTGGTTTTATAAATGGTGGAAGAATTTTGTACAGTAAGTCTTCTCCTGGTTCCATTCCTACTTTTGTGTTGTTCTTCAACAATATTGACCTACGAGTTACGTGAATGTTCGTATGAGGTTGGTCTCCATATCAAGAGATGCGCATTATATAGACTTACGACGTTCTTGATATATTTACTTTTTGTTTATCCCAATCTTTTAAAAATGGGATAATTTTTTCAATGGCCTAATGACATTTATATAATCAACTCTTAGTTTTTGGTGTATTAAAGTCCAGAGAGACCGTTTTGTGACTGCATTCAGGATGAAGCTGTGTGAAGACGAGCCTTATCCTTGTTTCATTTTCATTCTTCTTCTTCAAGTGCCTTGGCCGTTTTCGAACGTAGACGATCTACTGATCCATGTCTTTTCTCCATAAAGTTGTTAGTTTTTGCAGAACTGTAACAAATCCGGACCTCCCAACTCGGTCCAATTGCGGAACCGTGACAGCTTCATTCTTTCCAACCACTGATTACCTTCCAATTTTCTCTACATATACTAAATTTTACGACCTTGACGGTGTCCAGAAGCTCCCGCTCGTTATGAAGAAGTTAAAGGACAATTATTTAACATGTTTTAAGTCCATGTTACTTTGATGCACAAATGATGTATCAGAAATACTCAATTTTACGGTGTCCAGAAACTCCTCGTGAAGAAATTGAAGTACGATTCTTGATATTTCAAACGCTTTCAGCCGATTTTTATTCGCTGCAAGATCTGTGTCTGGTAATCTTAAAAAAAAACATACCACACATAGCATTTTATAGAAGTTTAGCTTTGACCAGTCCCTTCTAAGTCTCATTATTCTGATTCTTTAATTGCTTAACACATTCCGGTCCGCTGGGTTCCGCGCCGAGTTTTGAGTTGGGCCGGGCGATTTCGCGAAAAAAATAACAAAACTTAAGTACTTCAGTTAAATCGATGTAACTCTAATACCATTTAAGTTACATAATATTTTTTTTGTTGTGTTCAGAAAGGTTATCTCTATGTAAAGAAAATAATGGTTCAAAACTTCTCAAAGTGTGGTCTGCGTATCCGTGTAGTGTAATAACACTCGCACCCCGCACTTCCACGTTGGCCCGCGAGGACGCGTTTTCGAGTCGACCGGACCGCAACGTGTTAAAGTCTTTCCTATAATCTATTATTTTATTTCAATGTATTTCGTTGATATGATTGTTATTCTCGTTGTCGTATTCTTCTTCAGTCAAAACGTTCTTGGTTTTACTCTTGAATATCAGCTTTGTATACAAGGATATACCTGTCACAGCTGTTGTCAGACTTCGGTGGGTTGGTCACGTGTCGAGGATGCGGGACATTCAGCCGTCGAAAAGGCTTATGCTTAACAAGCCTTATTGTCCCTGGAGGAAAGGAAGACTGAGGCTGAGGTGGTTGGACTGTGTACAGAGGAACACTGCATCATTGAAACTAATCGGAAGATAGAGCCACGTGGCGGCAGACCGGATAAAACCGAGAAGGATGTTGGATGAGGCCAGGGGTCCACAATAGAGCTGTTGCGCCTTCGCCTCGTGGACCTTCTGAGGACTATTTCGGTCCATTATCGAGTAAAATTAGATGCAAAAAGCCCGATTTTTTTTTTATGGACTGATCTATTACATCTTGCTTATGTTAGGTAACCGAGTTACCGTGTTTATTATTCCAACGAGCGTTTACCTTACCGTTTTAAAACAGACTATGAACTGGATGCTGTTGAGTAGTAGATGGGGGTTCGAATCGCGTCTGGCGCGGTTTGATCAGCTCAACACCTCTTCCGTCTATCCGGCGGCGGCGTGAATTACGACCGTCCCGGAGGAGGATGGCCACGTTTTGTTAAATAAGACACGTACGTCGTCTCGAGATATAAATATTGTTATAATGCGTCCATTTGTATGAGCGATCGGCGGCCGTGTCGCATTGTCGATTAGCAATTTTTGGGTCGTTCTATAGCAGCAGCGAGGCATTGTTCTTGCGGGATGATTTAGCAGCGGTCATTACCAAGGCGACGTTTGACGTATGTCAAACTTCGGTGGTCTCCATTAAGCCAATTCGGTCGACATTGTCGCTTATTGAGCGTCAGCTCGTTTCGGTGCAGAGAATTTGTGTTTTTTTTGTTGTTGTTGCAGATCTGTGTATACTGCTGATGAATATTATCGTGTTTATATACAAATTTATTTTCGAGGCGTCAGATGAAACAATCCGATACGTATCGAGTTTTAGTTAATTTTGTGTTCGGGTATGTGGAAAATTCGAAAAACCGGATGCGCGTCTCGTTTTATTATTATTAACCTCGTAGAAACGCGACCGGATATTAGAATGTGTTGAAAAGCTGACAGAGACCACCGCTGTAGATTTGATGGCGATACTATATAAAATCGTCAATCGTCTATATGGATTCACGCGAAGTATCGTCTTCGATGCAGGGATCGGGGACTAAAGTATCGATAAATCGTCAAACCGGATAAAAATGATCATCGGAC
Organism: Philopotamus ludificatus; assembly: GCA_022495035.1. Taxonomy (NCBI): domain Eukaryota; kingdom Metazoa; phylum Arthropoda; class Insecta; order Trichoptera; family Philopotamidae; genus Philopotamus; species Philopotamus ludificatus. The sequence continues at coordinate 4,045 of JAGXCT010036317.1, read as the reverse complement.
AATTTGCATATAGCACGTGCATATATTTGCGAATCAAATCACGCTTTAAGTAATGGACAGCTTCAATATATTATATTAAACATAAAAGATGAATGTGGTATTTTAAGTATAATCTCAAAACACTTTTCTTTTACCCTGGATCCAAAATTCTTGAATCCCGAGAAATATTTCAGAATCGAAATCTTCATTGTGTGCTTTCTGGATAGAGGGCGTATGCTTATCTTCGAAGATCTCGCAGTCATAAACACTTCTAGTATGCAAACGCATCTGGAACGAATCCAAAATAATTAATAAGATATCCAAAATAGAAGCTCAGTGTTAATATTTCAAGCTTCTGCAGTCCTTTCTTCACGAATGATGGCGGTGACTTCTTTTTAGAGCTGTATGAGCGATCTACTTCCATCTTTGTTGTTTTTTTTGTTTGAATCTGAAGTTTAATAGACAATTCTTCTTGAGTGAGGGCGAAGAATTGCAAGATGAAATATGTATAATTGATGTACATGAATAAAAATAATTTATGGGGAATGTGATCCTATTTAACATCTTACTTAAAATGAAATCTAGAACAGATTTTTATCAATTCTTCTTCTTCAAGTGCCTTTTCGGTTTTCAGACGTAGGTGATATACTGATCTTTGTATTTTATCTGGAATAATTCTGGACACAGTTCTTCTCCTTCATGTGCCGTATTCGTTTACGAACGTATGCGATTTACTGATATTTGTAATTTTCACATATTTCTGAAGTCTTGAGCGAGCTGAAGCAATTCTGGACCTCTCAGTCAATCGCAAATGTTGCGGAACCACGTAAACCCTCTTCTTCCGGACCATCAGTTACCTTCAACTTTTATCCATTATTGTTTGCAAAATGCGATACTTTGGTCGGTGTCCAGAAGCTCTCGCTCCTTGGAAAGAAGTTGAAGTACCGCTATATTCTTCACGCGTCCATGGAATTTTCAACATTCTTCGGTAGCATCGGAATTCTAAACGCTTTCAAAGCGTCCATGTCTCGCAACCATGCAGAAGAACAGATCACACGTAGCACAGCGGAGTTCTGAGACGGATCTTCAAGGAGAGTCGGCAACGACATATTTTTCGTTTTGATGAAAGCATTCCTCAACCCCAGCATTGATTCCTATCTCATATTACTACTAGTCTTATAATATTATGTTCTAGAAAGGATATCGACAATGGTGTTCAACTAGAAAATGATGCTGATATAAGTGCGCTTCGTAGTTCATGAAGTGCGATCAATTTAAACGCATATAAGCGTATTTTAAGCGATTCTGATCAGTCCCTTAGTAGTGGCGTAGCTAGAAAGCATATTATTTATTATGTATACAAAAAGAACACCAAAATTCAACTAAATTAAACAAAAATATATTTTTTTAAGAAATTCGAGGGCCCTCAAAGTTCAATGACCCTTAAATTGCATCGTTATGCCTTTGCGTTACTCACAAATATGTTTTCTTTTGCCTTAAACTTCCTGAAATTAATAAATCCATATTGACTTTTGAAAAAAATATCAATGTGAAAGTCCTGTCCTTGTCCTGGTTGTTCCATGAGATTTTGACTTGCCATATATTTATTTGATTATTGTGCACGTTCAATATGGTTGTTACCTTGGCTTAAAAGACCCTTTAATGCCGAGTGACCTGAGGGACCTTAGTTGCTGAGGGTGCCTTGCATTCTTTTGCCATAAGGTAACTACGCGTCTGCTTCTTAGTCTCTTTACACAGATTCTTTAATAGCTTAAATAAACTACAGTCAACCCTTCTATAGCGAAGAACTTGTACATGCGCGCGTGATATATTTTGTGGTCAACCAAAAGGCATTGGCCTTTATTTTGTGCGGTTATGTGATTTGACCTTTGAAAATTTAGCATTTTGTATAAGACAGCGATCTAGAAGGAAGCATTATAGAAGGGTTGACTGTAATATAACAAAAAGATGTAGAAGTTTTCGTCTCTTCTTCTTTTGGATTCGACATTATCTTCAACAAACTCTAAGCATCGATTACTTTTTCGTAGAATATATCGTGTCCGAATTGGTTCTTCATTGGCAAGGTCTTCCGGATTAATTTAAATATGTCGATTCATATCTTTAATGCCAGTTTCCAATTTGAGTCGTTGTATAATATTTTGTCGTAATTTAATTGCGGAATTGTCGTCGATTTTCTATTGTCGTTCGTCGTTATCTTATGAAAGCAGTCGGGTGTTAAAGTGCAACGCCCTAGCGTTCGATCTAGCCAGTTCCGTTTGCGTCTAATCGATTAGAAGACTGCGAAGACCGGTGTCTTCGCGTCCGCAATTGGCCATGGGATATGGGCGATTTGGTCATTCAGCAGACGTCCTTCGCGCGACTAGAAGAGGAGGCCGGTGTCGCCAGTCTGGCAGCGGTGGCGGCGTCGACGTGTCCACAGTCTGAGTCCTTATCGGGCGCCGGAGTGCCGAGAGCCGCGCCCCTCCCCACCCTCTCCACCACTCGGGAGCGCCTCTGGCCGCTGTGCGCAGACTGCCGCTGCCAGGACGGCCGTCCTCTTCCTCGCAGGAGTTGCGCGACGCATTCAAATCAGCCGCCGGAGACGCTCTCCGGATGGGACAAAGAAAAAAGAGACAGTGATCGATCAATCTCGTCCAGTGACAAATCAAACACGGTGTTCAATTTTGCAAAAATATTAAAAAAAGTTAGTGATTTAATTAAAAAAAATATTATATTTTAATTAATAATATATTTTCAACATAATTAGTCTGAAACGCTTACAGGAAAATGGCCAAAAATATATATACATTTTCATCGTGCACGATTTTCTTTGATTCGCCGAGACATTTTCCTCGTCCGATCCATCATAATGATTTAAATTCGCAGCAGCGATGCAAAAATACGCTCACAATTAAATAATAAATTAACACTTTCGACGTCATTTTTTTATTTCGCATGAATTATATCCTGCGAATGTCTCCGCGCATCGTCCACATGTGTTTGCACGTAAAAAATTTGCACGCCAGATTTTGTGAATCATTACGCCGGCATCGCATAAAAAACTCATTATATCATTATAAATATTTTCACATGGATGATTGACGGTTCAAAGAAAATTATCGTTATTTTTGTTTGTCGCGTATTGTAATTTACATTGTGTAAAGGTCGCGAGGTCCGCGCTATCACTAAATTAATTATTTATTATTATACGATGTTTGTAAATAATATAGTAATTAATTATTCTTTTAGAAATGGAGAACATTGTGATGATATCGTGCAAGGAATCGCCGGAAGCCGGATTATGGGTCGATTATTTGACGACGTGCTTCAACAAAATGATGTCGGAAAAAGCGCGACAGCATTACAAGTAAATTTATCTAGCATATATATATTTTTATTTAATTGTAATTGATTTATGATCGTCAGGATTGTGTCGATGCATATCGAGGATATAACGCAGCTGAGCGAAGACGACACTAAAATGCAGCAGCTGTCGAAGGCAAAGCTTCAATTGATCGTAATATGTCCGAAAATGTTAAATTATGCGGAGCACATGACGTCCGACGCCATAAACGCCCTGGCCATATTGCAGAGCGAAAAATTATTGGCCATGCTTTTGGGTATGGACGAAAATTCCATTAAGGAAAATCATAAAAAAGGTATTTGTCAATTTATCGTCCGGAAATGTTTAATTAACGATTTTTGTATTTACGATTTATTTGTTTCAAAGCTTTTCGTTCGTACGAAAATTGGCAGCGTGTCATCATGAAAGAACACGATAGCGGATTCATCGATAATTTCTTGAGCATCGCCGTCGATATATTGAGCAAGAAGCAACGCAACAACTCGGAGAGCACGAGCTTCTCGATCATACCGAAGAAAATTAAACCTGTGAGATATTAATAAATAATTTAAAATACTGTTACACGTTTCTGAGACATACTATTATTATTTGAACACAATACTTATTATTTCATCATCATCATTTGCCAGCCTCTCGAATGGTAGTCGAGGCCAAAATAACCCGTGTCTCACACATGATGTGAGGGATCCCTTTTTGTGTCCA